>PVLD010002703.1:80377-157877 GCA_004027595.1 Dinomys branickii | reverse complement strand
CGAGGGCACAGCAGTGCGAGCCCAGGCTCGGCACCGCCCCCCAGCGGCCTGGGAGCTCCGCTCGCTTTCCTAGGCGCGGGCCTTTCCCTTTACGGAGTGGGAGGGGACTTACAGGTGTGAAGAAGTAGTGGAGATTTTCCACAGATCAAATATATATGAAATTTTAAATTATGCCAGTCAATTAAATAAGGATTTCTGGAACATGGGTGGAATCAGTCAGAGCAGAGATTTTTAGGATTCCTCTGATCCCTCCAACTACATATTCATGCACCATGATGTAGGTCAGCTATTTCTAGAGACATTCTTTGCCAGTAGGACTATCACAGGATCTCGGAACACTGTCTGCAAAGACTGCTTGGCACTGCAGAGTATGTAAGTACTCCCAGTTCCGGCAACTTCTATGGACCGAGTGTAGCCATAGCTTCTTATCCCATGAAAATTCTCATCCAATCACACAATTACCACTCAGCATTAAACCCTCAGAGCAGTGTTTCAGCCAGGACCAGGTATTCCTGTCCTCTCACACAACACCTGCTTGACCCAGATTCTAACTTTGAGTAAAT
Source organism: Dinomys branickii (assembly GCA_004027595.1). Lineage (NCBI taxonomy): Eukaryota > Metazoa > Chordata > Mammalia > Rodentia > Dinomyidae > Dinomys > Dinomys branickii. Next base: position 157,314 of record PVLD010002703.1, on the reverse strand, counting down.
GTTCAGCAACCAGCAGGGGCTGGTGCTGATAAGGCCAAGCATTGAACCGGGGAGCCCAAGTCTTCGCAAAAGAGGCCAAAGCAGCTATTTAACTCACACCCCCACCCCCACTGGGCTCTAGGAGCTCCTGCGTATGGAGATTGAGAGCGTGACGTGGGAGGAGACCACCGCGCGTTAGCTGTAAGCCTTTGACAACTGACCGGCAAGACCTCTGCATGTTTCTCAGCTTCATCATCTTGTTCTTCGTTCACATTTGATGCAGCAAACACTTCAAACTGGCTGAAATCTGCAAAATTGGGTTGCTCTGGTATCTGCTGAGGTGAGGTACTAGTGTGAGCTCCTAGGCCGTCGGCATCCAGCGGGCGATGGACAACAGGAGCGGGAGCCTGGGCGACAGTTTAGAACAGAGGAGCACACGTTTACTGGCTGGTCAATGTCCCAACAGCCGTTCTTTCATCCTTTAAAAATATAGGAACAGCTGTTACAGGTGAATTTTATCTGTAAATTTAGGGAAGTATACTACGGTTAACATTTAGCTATAAACGTTTGAATTGTAAGGAAAAAGCTAAGACACTCAGAAAATGCAGATGATAAAACTCCCATAAAAACAGACACTTTTTCAAAAATTTTATTGCAAACAAAGTACAGTGGAAGAGAGGGGAAGGTCTGGTGCTATCCCAATTCTTTTTTTTCCCCCCAATTCTCACTTGCATCTTTTTTTCTAAATTGGGCAGCTGCATAATAATTTGCTCTTGTAAGAAGTTATTTTTAAAAGTGTTTCTTTAAAAGGCGGTTATTTTTAAGGCATTAAAAAACCACTGCTCTAATTGTTCTCCCAACGAGTCAGGCGCACCAGTCTCCCATTGGGGCTCCGCTCCTCTGGCGGACAAGGCTGCTGAGATCCTGAGTACCGACTTTGTGCCCGGCCCCACACACAACAGTGACAAAATAAAACAGGCTCACCCCGCACGCAGCTGGCAGCCCAGGGCAGGGCTGGGAGGTAAGGAAAGGAGACAGTGACGCGGAGACGAGAAGTTCCAGGCCAGAGAAGTAAAGGACGCCATAGGAATACAGTAGAAGCCTTGTCTTTCTTCACCCTTTTAAAATTCTCCAGCTCCCAAAAGAAAAATTCTAATCTGGGTGTACGATGCTCTGCTTCCTATCATCTCTAGTTTCATCTTCTGTCATCCTACATGTCTACTCCAGTTGTACTGAATTAAGCTGTCTTTCCCTGAAGAATCTGCTAAGCTCCTGCCCACCTCGCAGCCTCTGGGATGCCGTCGCTTCTTTCTAGATTTCTCTCTCCCCAGGAATCAGCACCGCCCCTTTCCTTCCCTGCTTAAGCCTTACTTCATCTTACTTACACTTCTGCAACGTGACCCTTGACTTTATGGCCACTAAGGGGGTCTCCGAGCGTTTTAGCAACACATCTGGTACAGTGCTTCAATTCCGACCCAGAAGGGCTGCAGAGAACAGAAGTCACCCCCTTTCCTCACTGGAATGGTCACACATCTGGAGAGGGGTCTGGGGCCACGCTGAGGGTCACTGCTAGACCCCTAATATCTCCCATCTCCTAACCCATTCTTCTTGTCACTAAACCCTCCACTGTCAGGACACTATCATCTGCTTTGTTTTTCATATTCTTTCAAAGGATAATCCAGATCATAAGAAAATCCTTATTTTCTAAAATAATACTTAGCCTAACTAAGCCTGAGTGCTCATTAAGGATAATTATTAGGTGACTTGTGGTCTTTCAAATAATTGTGAGCTAGAACCAGACAGGTTTAAGAGATGAACCATCACAGGCCGACCCGTGGCAGTTGAGCACCTGCGAGGATTACCTGCGAGGGCTGTGGTCTCGGAGGCACTGCAGGAGGGTGGGCAACAACTCCCGCCTGTTGCTGTCCTGCGAATACACAAGCCATCTTTTTAGTAAATACACAATCGCTTTGCTAATAGAAGAAATGGGCAGAATGACCGTGACTACCAGCTAAACATCTTTAAGAATGCTTGGTGAAGGCGGCTATTTAGAAAATGGCTTATATGTGCCACCATGGCCGAATCCCATGGCCTCTTCGCAAGTTTCATTTCTCCTCCCGCCTCTGCCGCACGAGGGATTCCTGACAAGCTTCTGCCTAATTGTAAGGCAGCACACATTCTCGGTTCCCCACCGCACGCCACGCTCCTCTTTGCTCTTTCACTATCAGCTATGAGAACCTCCCAACTCCTTGTATTTCAGCCCCCTCCTGCCACTGCTGTGTGAATGGCTCCCGAACACCACACAGACCTTTCTGGGCCCCAGCGCCCAGCAGCCAGTGAGCATTTACACTTTCTCTCACCACTCCAGACTCACAGTGACGGAGATGACCACCATCCTCCGCCCTAACTTTTCTATTTTAATCAGTGTAATAACAACACACTGAAATCCTAGAGTTATGACTTGTTTCATCAGACAAACCACCTACTTTTAAACTTCTTGTGGCATCTCTCTGGCTCCCATCTTTATTAGTTATACCTGAACTACTCCTAGCTTTGGCCCTAACCTTACCTGTTACAAAAAAACACCTCCACTCATTTGGTATCTTTAATTTACATTTTTCTTCAGATAAATATAACAAAATCTATTAGGAGAAACAGAATAAAATGCCATGTCTTGGATTAACTTTAAGATTACACAGTAAGGCTTCCTGCCCTACCTGTGGGGACTGGGAAGGTCCGATTCAGGTCTAGGGAGGATGATCTGGAGTGAGAGGGCTGTGGCCTTGGAGGGGGCGGTGGGGGTGCAGCGTTATCAGGCGATGTTCCAGAATGAGACCTGCAAAATTCAGCCATCACAACTCATCACACTGCTGATACTGGGCTTTCCTTTTAAGCATTCAAACTGGGCTAAGCAGCAAAGGGCCTTACAACCGTGATGTTTTCAGAAGTAGTACCTACACAAGCATTACAATAAACAATAAAACAATAATAAATAAAATTAATAATAAATAATAATTTGTGCTGTGTCCTACACATGTTGTGTTTCCTTGGTACTGAGGATGAAACCCAGGGGGTCCTAAGGATGCAATCTATTAACAAACTACACCCTCAGCCACTAACTCTCCCCTATCTCTTTTGTGGCACAGGGCTGAACTCAGCAAGAGTTGCACTAACCCGGATCACCAGCCCTTTATTTTTTATTATGAGACAGGGCTTGCTAAGTTGCCCAGGCTGGTTTCAAACTTACAATTCTCCTGCCTTAGCCTCTCAGAGTGCTGGAAATACAGCATCCCCACCCCTGGCTCCCATCCCAGTCCTTGTGTATTTTGAGACAGGGTCTTGTTAAGTTGTCCAGGCTGGCACTGAACTTGTGCTCCTCCTGGCTCACTCTCCTGACTCACCGGGTGTACCACCATGTTGGCACAAATGGTTATTTAATGTGGCAAATAATTGTTTTTATAAAATTATACATTAAACAAAACATCAAAATTTGGACAGTGTTTTGTCAACATGATTTTAAGACTACAACTCAGAACAATGCTTTTCCACTTAATTAAAGGTAATATTAATCTGAAAAACTCTGTTCAAAAAAGAGAAACTGTACTTTCAAATATGGGTTACTCTTCAACTTGTTAAGGTTTGGAACTTGGCAAGCTGAGGCAGAATCTCGCTAATCTACCTGAGGAGCCCATTGGTTGCCACCAAAAGCCATCCTAGTCTGAGAGGTGATTATATTCAAACTCAGTTTGGCCTAGAGATTGATTTCTTTGCTAACAAAGTCTTCCACATTCTTGAACAGGTTTTCCGTGGACTCCAGCAATGTGCTTTTCATACACAGGGGTAAAAAGCACAAAATCCATGATGACCAAAACCTCTAGAAAACACATACAGACCCAGAGGGGGAACAAGCAGCCTTCTGACTCCACAAGCTCTTTACAAACCCTCTCTCACTGCGTCCTCCAGGCTTATGGCAAAAGGACACTTACCACATGAAAAAAGTGAGGAGAAAAAGAAGCTTCTGTCCTGCATACAGCTTGGAGTGGATGGTAAAGACTTTGCAGACAAATCTCTTGCCACCCTCCACCCTATCCCCCGCATGTTTTGTTTGTGCCTGAAAGGTTGTATGTAATGGAGAACTTCAGGAGGGCAGAAGCTCACCACTGAGCCATCCTCTGGACAGTGGTTTAACATACAGAGCTTTTCTGGTACTCGCCATGTGTCTACACACTTTTATTTAAACCGATTTTCACTGTTCTCTCGATGTTTAGTTACAAAAAGAACTATGTCAAATTTCTATTGCCAAGATAGTATCAGCTGTTTTTAGACCTTCCATAAAATACATGAAAAAAATCTGGGTTCCTTTTGGTTTTTTTATTTGTGTAGGACAGCACCAAAAGTACTTGTATTTTACCTAAATCAACAGATAACCTAATAGCCCTTCAGAGAACAAAATAATTTATGCTTGGTTCCAAATACTTTTAATTATTAAAACACATCAAGATATTTTAACACACTTTTTATTGACAGAAATACTGACCTTTGACGAGTTGCATTGCTCCCGATCTGCTCTGGGTCAGAAGTAAAAGAGTCTGAACTACTGTAACCATCTGCTGATAAATGGGATATGTCCTATTTAATAATAATCATTTCTTTACTTTTTGCTCTATCTATGCCAAACAAACATAAGTAATATACTGCTTCAAATCAGGATTACTTGAAGATTGTTAACAGACTAACAGTTTTCATCACAGTCTTACTAACTGTAAAAAATTGAATAAAAAAAGTCAAATAAATCATGCATACTTATACAGCAGACAGAATAAGTTAGAGTGTAAAAATATTGATATTTACTGATAGGTTTCAAATTTCTTCGGATTTTTAATTGTTTTTATACTCAAAATGGAATACCTCGAGGATGTAACTCAAATCTAAATATAGAAATCATCTATTTCATGTGTACATTATATGCATAAATCTGAAGGTAACTTTATACAGTATTTGCACCTTGCCTGTGTTCTAACTCTGACCCATCAAATAAGGGCAGATATGGAATTTTCCATCATGAAGTCTGGTCAGTGCTCAAACACTGGGGATTCTTGAAGCACTTCAGATTTTGGGTTTTCAGAACAGGGCTGCTCAGCTTGTCTTATATATACACATACTCATTTGTATATATTCATTTGTATCATACTACACATAATTATTTGTAGAATATTGAGACTATAATTATTTTCTTGTTTTTGTTTACTTAATACCTTCCTACAAAAAAGTCACTTTGAAAAACAAATGGGGAATAATTTTAAGGAAACTCATTATAAAATTGTTATTGTGAAAAATAAAAATGTGGCATGGAATCAAATGTGCTTATACAGTAATAAAATTTATGAAATTAGCTAGAGATCTCTGATTTTCCTCCAGAGGAAACATCACTTTTAATTTCCTCAAAGTCTTAGGAAGCAGCAGAGAATCCTGTAAGTTTTCTAACAGTTATGACAGACTAAAAAAAAATTTTAAAAATAGAAACTTCAGGGATGATCTGAAGAAATACTTATATGCACTTTTAAGAATTATAAACTGAAAGGACTGATTTGGCTCAGTTTCATTTCCAAATATATCTTTTTCCTTTTTCTTATCAAATCACAAAATTATTTAACTGGTAGAAGAATGATGCTAAACTGAACATGTTTCTACCTCGATGCTCTAACAGGCACCTCGGAGTTTCGATGTCCAAGGTTGACACTGTACACCTGCTACAGTATTTGTAGCACAGCCTTTCTCATCTCTCAGCTGCAGAGGCAAAAACCCCTGGAATCCCCAGCTCTTCTCCTCTATCTTATACCACACAGGCAAAGCAAACCTTGTGATCTTTTCCTGTGAAGCGTGCAAGACACAGCCCCAAATCTGACCATTTCTCAACACCTACATGCCAGATCAAACCATTATCTGTTCTTGCCTTGATTGCTGTAACTAACACCTAAACTGTTTCCTTCCACTCTTGCCTTATTTTGGAGTGTTATCACTAGAACTGCTGGAATGATTTTGTTAAAAAGGAAGGTCAGAGCATGCTGCTCCATTTAAAGTCTCCTAATGGCTTTTCATGCTCACCCAGGAAAAACCAGTCTCACACTGCTTCCCGTTGCTAGTCTACCACTTGCTACCCCTGCCTGCCGTTCTAGTAGAGGCAAGTCTCCTGCCTCAGGGCTTTACACTGACTGCTCCCCGTGCCTTGGCCACCTCCCCTCAGGACTCAGGTGGCTGAACCCCGCCTGCCCCTACCTTCTGCGAAGGCCTTTCTGGACCACCTTACTTTAACTGGTACTCCTTTCCCCTTCCATCTTTGTGTCCACTGTGGTTTAATCACCTAATTATTTTCTACTGTGTTTTTTTCTTTCTCTTTTTCTCTTGTTTCCTTTACAGAATATAAACTCTAACTAGGCAAAAATTTTTGTTTATTTACTGCTAAATCATCAGTGCCTAGAAAAGAACCTGGCACACGGCATCTAATTAATACTGGCTGAATAAATGAATATATTCACATGCTTTGTGAGAAAAAAACGAATGAAAGAAAAACACTCATGGGGAAGATCCAAGGGACCAAACAGAGAGAAGACATGCGGGCGGCACGCCTTATGCCAGGGGCAAGGACGACAAACGGAATGGGCGTCTAGAAGAGCTGAGTATCTTCCACTAGGTCAGTGAGGACAATCAGCTACACACTTGAGTTATTCAGACTTAATCAACTTTAAATGGAAGGCGTGATGCTATTTTTCACTTACCTACAGTATTTCCAGAAGCAAATTTCACTGCTGTATTTATCTTATTTTCTTCTGAAAGGTCAGATGGTTTCACAAGCAATGGGCTAGTGGGATTAGTATGATCTAGTAGAGAATTAATTGTAAAAATACAGGACACAGGTATTTGAACTGGTAAATTCGTGAGAGTTCATTTACATATTCCACCTACATGGCAAGTAATAAACCCATCATGGCATGATTTAATTCTTACCTTACTCATCAACATCTTTCTTTTTTTTTTTTTTTTTTTTTTTGCGGTACTGGGGATTGAACTCAGGACCTTGTGCTTGCCAGGCAGGCACTTATTACACTGAGCTATATCCCCAGCCAAACCCATCAAATATAAGACAAAATAATAGTTTTAATTAAAAACAAATATCAATCTGGTTATATAGAATTTTATTATCTGCCATAATCAAGATACTTCACAATGAAAAAGTTTACATGCATGTTCACTTTGTTAATTTATGTAGCACAACTGCTTGCTACATATATGGTCTATAAAATAATTTATGACGCTAATTTACTTGAGAGATAAATCTGCCTTTCAGGAACCTTAACTAAAACATTTAGACTAATATGGGAAAATTCTAAGAGTTAAGAAGAAAAACATATAATTTACAAAATTTTTATACAAAGGCTGAAATTTACTTTAACCTCTTCAGTTATATCTCTTCAGTTAAAGACTGAAAACATTTTTCACGAAATGACCATAAAAATCAATATTAGAATGTCATAACAATATTAGAAATGTCATATTTTCAATGCTTTGTTTAAGAAATAATAATTTAAAATTAGTAATTTCTTTTAAAAATCAATACAAACACCTGTGTATCCATACACAACTATAGGAAGTACTAGGCTAAAAAACAAGCAATTATCAAAGAAATCTGTACCTTTGCAGAATAATCACTTATGTGTTTCAGCTGGTAGCTGAACTAAACTATACAACCCAGCAACAGCTTCCTTACCACTGCCAGTTCTTTTAAGTTCCATTTCCTGCATGTGGATCTTGCTCGGGGTCATACGGATGGGAACTGGATGAACAATAGCAGTATCCTAGAGACAAGTGGGATAAACACAAAATTTGTATTGAACATACCAAGCTAATAGGAAAGAATCAAAACTGACAATAGTGTAAAAACTGGTAGACAGATTTTCTCATTCACACTAAGGCAAACGTTAAAATTAAAAGCTACAGAATTTTACTAAAATATTAGTTCACTACACATTGTGAAAATCTGGTTCGTTTTACAAAAAATATTTTAACTTGAGATTTGCATAAAAATGATTTTATAAGGACACATTTTAGGATAATATTCAAAGGCTAAGTGTGAACTAGTCTCATGAAATTACACGTATGTTAACCTCTGAGGTTACCATTTCGTGAGAACCCAAGACTGAAAACTCATTTTTACTAACTAAACTGCTCAAGAAAATGTGAAACTTTTTTCCCACCAATAAAACAAAGATAACAAGATGCCTGTTTTATTGCAGTAGTAGGAACAAGTATATACTTTTTTACAGTTCAAACTGCTTAAATGTGATTTTCCAGAATTTAGCATAAAACTTCCACAAAGGAATCTATTTTTAAAAAGGAACAGCTAAGACTTTTATTCTAATGCACTAACGCTTCTCTTACACCATTTCTGCATCTGTCGTCCCTAAGATATTTCTATACTTCATCAGTGGAAATTTTAGAGGAGTACAGGTGTTGGTAGCACAGGCTTCTGTTAGGTATCAAAGAGCCACGAGGAATAAGAGAGGATGAACACAGATGGTAGCAATTCACACTGAGAAGGAAAAGAAAGAGGTTCCCTTGGGGCATGGGAGGCCTGGCCTTGGGGACTGAGACCCCTGGGGCAGGAACTAGAAGCCAATCAAGCAGCTGGCCTCCCAGCAACAGACCAGCTGAGAAAGAATGATCAAAGGAGCTTCTTTGTTAGGAGGTGCAGTTAAAAGCCAACTTTAAGGGGCCAAGGATATAGCTCAGTTGCAATAAGTGCCTGCCTGGCAAGCTCAAGGTCCTGAGTTCGATTCCCTGTACCAAAAAAAGAAAAGCTAACTTTAAGAAGCTGAGTTTGGGGGCACATACCTGTACTCCCAGCACTCTTCCAGTACTTGAGAGCCTGAGGCTGTAGGATAGCTGGGCGTTAAGGCCAGCCTGAGCTACAGTGTAAGTTTAAGAGGGGAGACGTGCGCACACACAGCCCCACGCCTGCAGGCGTCGAACTTCACATTTCAAGTATTTCCTAATGGGTTAAGTTTATAACCTCTATTTTGGTGATAACAGTAAGTTAACACCAAGTCCCCTAGAGGGTAAATTATGTTCCTGAATAAGGCCTCCTGTGCTTGTTTACTCTAAATTCAAACAATTTATAACAAGTTCTTTACAGCTCAAATCTTGACAAAGTCATCCAAAGTAATTTCTTGCACCCTACATTGGTAAGAATCTGAGAAGGGCCATGTATTTAACCAATAAGCCTGAACTAGTATTTCCCCAACTTCAAAATAATAAAGATCAGTATTACAGATGGATCAAAGTTTAGATTCTTCATATAATAATGGTGGCACTTTAAAATATTTGTAAAAATACACTACAAATACTGTTTATAGTTAGCTATAAAAACATAACTTTCTGAATGACATTGTCTTTTCTTAATTTACATGTTGAAGAATCTCAAGACTTAATTTTTGCTCATCTAGTATGTGTATTTTCTCATTACAATTGTACTGATTTCATGTCATTTATGCATTTCTTGTTATCTATGCATATCTTACATTTTCTATACTGTTCATTTTTTGATGAGTTTCAAAATACATTATTTCACATCCACTTTTAAAGGTATGATAAATACATTCTTGTTACTGAATTTTAAAAATTATGTTCTTGATATATAATTATATCATTCTAAAGTAGTCCTATTCACCACTCATTTTTTAATAGTTTATACTTGTGGAACCTTTAAAATATGTACTTAATCTCCAATTCCAAACTCTTAAAGATATCCTCACATGATATCTCCTCAAAGTTTTATAGCTTTGCCCTTTATCTAATGGGAATGAGTTTTTTAAAAATACCATGTTACTAAAGCAGCTAATTGTTTTATGTGCTCTTCCCAAATGTTCTTGAAAGGAACATACAATCTCGTGCAGTGTTTTCAATACAACTATTTGATTAAACTTGTTGCTTTGTATCATTGCAACTATTGATAAATTTAGTATTGGGTGTGTGTGTGTGTGTGTGTGGGTGGGTGGTTTTCTGGGTGTGTGTGTGTGTGTGTGTGTGTGTGTGTGTGTGTGGTTTTTGCGACTGTTCAAAGGCTGTTCTTGAATTCGGGCTGATCCTTTCACCTGAGTGCTGGGATTACAGGCACGTGCCACCACTCCCAGCTCTCAATACTGTTTTATACTAAGCTAATCTGCGGTATTTCCTACATATCTTACAACCTGCTTTTCCTATCTGTCTGATCCAGCCCTGACTACATTCCATTCCTGTTTCAGGGACTATCTCTGATTTTACTATTGCAGTCAAGTCTTCATATTGTGGTTATTCTGAATGATCTTCCCCAGTCGGCCCCTTCCCCCTTTCTGTACTGGGGACTGAACTCAGGGCCTTGACACTGAGCTACATTCCCAAATTTTTATTATTATTTTTTTATTTTGAGGCAAGGCCTCACTAAATCCCTAAATTGCCCAGGTTGAGCTTGAACTTGCAATCCTCCTGCCTCAGCCTCCAGAGTGCTGGATTTACAGGCCTGTGCCACCATGCCCAGCTCTGTTTATCTGATCCTGGTAGTCTGTGCTAGCTCTTGGTGTCTAAGAGAGAAAGTTCAGCTCCTTAGTCTAGCATTCTAAGATCTCCTCAATCTGCTTTCAACTACATGCTTTTGCCTCCAACATTTCTCCATAAATATGTACGCCCTCTACAATCACTACGTTGATCTGATCCTGACCACGGTATTTTCTCTGCTTGGAATGCTCTTGTTCACTTTCCCAATCTCTAGTTTCATTCACAACTTCATGTACAAATACAACCTTTTGTGAAAATACTTTCACATTCACTGAGCTGAGCTCTTTAGCCAACCCTGCTCTGCCTACGCTATTACTTGATTATGTGTACTGATAATTATCATAACTGGCCGTGTTTTAATCACCTTCAGGGGCTGAAACCATGCTCTTTCGTATGGTGAACTGCTTCATTCTCCAGCACTCAAGACCAGGGGTAACAGTGGCAAAGACTAGTGCACCACACTTCTCATCAGTCTAGAACTGGCCATGTTTGGTTCACGTTCATTCCACAAGCAGCAGATTCTACCAGACTTGGCCTAACATTTGATAAGCAGCTCCAGATACCCAGTGTGTGGGAATAAGACCGTCAGAATCTAAACTTCATCAGAACTCTACAAGCACATTAAACCATTCCTGCATGAATGTGAGGCCCCTGAGCTGTGTTATGGAGGTCTCTAGGGGCTAGGGATCAGTTTAAAGCTTTTCTTATTTTTTACTTTATTAGGCAAATGACCAATTTTCATATTAGAACTGTAATGTTTTTCCTATATGATTTCCTTATCATCTGAATAGGCCTTATTTAATTCATAATCCCTATTTAGATAAGCCTTACAAAGAATCATCTAGGATTGTGTCCACAGGATACAGTGTGTAAAGAGGCAATATTTCAAGTAAGAAAGGAGGGCATTCTCACAATAGAAAATTTAAAGGAGAGGACACAATAGAAAAAAAAATTCAGATTTAAATTTGACACCACAAAAGAAAAAAGATGTATCTGGATATCTGGTCATAAATATTTAAGACTGTAAACTGTACTGATCAAATGCAGAAGTCCAAATTCAGGTTTAAAATATCAATTAACCTTTCTTTATTCTCCAAGAGCCTCCTGCTACATTAAAGAACACAAAGTCACGTCTTAGGCCATATAATTTTAACACATTAGAGCTGGTTGGTACTCACAAATTGGGATATTGTTTAAGAACTAAGAAAACTACCATTACTATTAAGCTAAAAACTTAAATGCAAAATATTACTATTAAGCTAAATATTTTGCAACACTTCCTGCTAGTTATGAGTCAATTTATTGCCTTTGAGTTCTAGACTCCTTCTCAACCCTGTACTGGGGATTCAACTCTGGGGCTCAGGCATTCTACAACTAAGCCATACCCCTAATCCCTTTTAAATTTTATTTCGAGATAAGGTCTTGCTCATTTGTGATCCTGCCTCAGCCTAAGTAACTAGGATCACAGGTATGTGCCCCCATGCCCAGCTAGGTTTTTATATGTGATAGTCTTGCCTTGATCTGACAGTCCTAATAGTGTGAAGGAGTGCTTTCACTGTCTTTAAAGAAAGAATAAAATTGTTTATTTATTGCTAACTCAAACCTTCCTTCTCTTTTTTTTAACCTTTCTTCTCATAAAACACTATAAGTAAATAAAATTGACTCTATAGAGAAACAAAACTTAAAGCTTAAAGAAACCTGACTGAATTTGTCACTTCTCAAGAGATTTTAATCATGGCTAATAAAAATTTTGAGGATTGGCTTTTTATTTCTCCTGGAGTTTTCAGAGATTAAAATCAAATAAATGCCTTAAACTTGGAAAAGATAAGCACAAATGACTACATAGTAATTGGCCTCTGAACACTTAATGGACTATAAAATAAACATTTAAAAACTGTCCATATGTTATTTGAATTCAATGACTATAACAGTATCCTCTATTAGAAACAAATTGTTCAAAACTATAAAACATTAAAACACATTAATTTAAACTGCTGAAGATACTTTAAATGCCACTTCCCCCAAACCCACCTTAAATGACAAGACCATTTTCACGTTTAATGAAGAAAAGCTGTCTTGTCTGGGATTAGAGACGTCTAAACAGAATTCACTATCCCTTTCTCCACATCTTTTTACTTAGCTCACTCTAAAAAGATCCTACCTTATGCAATCTTCTTCCCGTTCTACTGTTTTGATTTTGGCAAGTGCTAAGTAGCACGTACTCCTCTTTAAAAACAGAGGAGTGAGGGAGGAGGGAGATAAGGACCTAGAGCTGGGGGTGGGGCGGGGCAGAAAGAATGGTTTCCTGCGACCTTTGAAGTTTCCAAATTACTGGAAGGACAGGCAGGCCAGAAATGAAATTAAGTGTGAGGGGATAGATTTTTAAATCAAGATATGAACTTTGTAGCACTTTCAAAGCAACACAGTAAATCACAGGAAGACAAGACAGAGAATCCTTTGCACAAAAGGAATCTCAGACCAATAATTCTGTACTGTTTTGGTGAACCTTTTTGGTTTTACTAGACAGGGTCTTGCTACATAGCCCAGGCTGGCCTGGAACTTGCAGGATCCTCCTGTCTCAGCCTCCCAAGTGCTGCGATTACAAGCATGCACCACCACACTTGGCTTTTTTTTTGCTAAACTTTATCCTAATAAAAGTTAACACACCAAGTAAATAAAAGCAGTTATCACTTGAAGTGTTTTTAAAAAAGGACATTGCATAAATACTTACATACACAATACGTATTATATGACATGTAAGCGCACAAAGTAATATTCACGTAGTGTCACTACACTGAGATAAGCAGTGTATGTTTAATAAAACATACACTTAATTAGCAAACGACACCATGATTAACCAAGTTGTTACAAAATGATTCTGTAGACACATATACCAGATTTTAAAAGCATACAGTTTTCTATCACCAAGATAATTAGAAAAATATAAGGTGTGGGAGAACATGTTCTTTCCACCATTAAGCACACAAAAATTGAAAAGCCTGCCAACATTTCCTTCTGAGCACTACACAACTCATGCATATCAGCTAAAAACCATAATGAATGGAAATTTGGGTTAATAAAATTAATTTCAAACAAGCAAGCTAAGTGATTGACTTACAGGATCAGCTGGTGCAATGTTAGAATCAAATTGGGTCAGAGTTTGTGAGCTTGAAGAGCGTTCACTAAATGTCTCCCACTGCTGGACAGACAGAGGAGAGACAAGTCAGCACAACGAGAAAGGTGCAGGAGAAGGTCATTGGGGAGATTCAGAGAAGTGTTTCAGAGGTTGCACTGCAAGTTGGGTTTCATGGGTTTAACAACATTCTGTGACTTCCATTTTCCCATAAATATTTCGTACTTATCAATCTGGGACACACTGTAAGGTAGCAAGGAGAGCAACTTCCCTCAAGTACAGTCACCACATTTCATCTCTGTGGCAGAGATCCCAAGCCTTACAGAACCAGAACTCAGACACAATCCGGGAACTCCAAACACAGGGACGCAAGGGATACAAATGGCCACCAAGCAAAAATGTGGACGGGTTTGTCTTGACTAGACTCACTTCAAATCCTTCTTTTAAAATTTAAATGTTAATGCTTTGATTTGGTGATGTGAATGAAGCAAGGTTTTGGTCAAAATAAAGCAAGTCAGTGAGACTTGCCAGTGCGACCCCTGAAAGATGATTCTTTTATGTGCGTGCACATATTTTCTATATATGCAGATATTTAATAAAATATAATTGTGATAAAATGCAAGGAATTCTGGTATTAATATGTTTGCGCTTATGCCATTGGTAGCAAGTCAACCCCTGCACTCAGCAATACAAACGGCCATGCCAGACCACAAGACAGAACTGCCAGTCAGGCACCCCCACCCCATGCTGGGAAAACCAGAATGCGGCCATGACGAGAGCAAATCAAGCATCAAAGTACATGTTATACATAGAAGATGTATATGAAATACTATGTTTCTAAAAGAGGTACATAAAGAAATATCATACCTCTTAAAATAGGTGGAATGATAAGTCAATATTAATTACAGTTAATTCCATTTGTGTCAGAGATCTTATTAATAAAACACCACAGAATTTTTACATCAAAGTTGTATAAAAATTATCAGTTGTCTTCCAAAGAGGGAAAAACACCTACACATATACAATTTATACACACAAATGTTCACACATAGACACAACTACCCCATTTACTAAAAAACTTTTTATAATCTAGTTTGGGAAGGATACATTTTTATGCTTCAAAGTTCAACTTACTGTTTAAAACTGTGATATTCAATTTGAGAAGACACATGGAAATCAGATATTAGCAAATGGGCACACTGCTGAGCTTAGCTGAGCAGGCCACCACCGTCACTGAATAACCTTCCCTACACATTAGGGATGGATGAGACTGAGTTGCTCTAACTAAATTACATTTAGCATGAAACGTAAGATATACGAGAGGTACTGATGAGTTCGAAGTGTTTCATGTTTAAAAGCCCACAGTGATTCAGTTTTATGAAGGGATATTACTTTAGAGAATTGATTTTAAAATATTTGTTAATATATAAATTGTTTCTAGGATTCAGGAGGAACTTTACAAGTCCTAATTATCTATGTACCTTGTTGGAGTGGCATGAAACTTAACTTGGGTTTGAAAGACTAGGGCAGAGACACCCACCTTTGTAACTTCAGTACAATGGTTAAGAGCATGGGCACAAGAGACCCTCCTGGAGTCCTTGGGCCACAGAGCCTCTCAGTGCTTCAATTTCACCATGTGCACCACAAAATTAGTAATATCAACCTCACAGGAATGTTTTGAGGACGTAAAAAAGAGTAGAATGCTAAATCCCTACTATCTTGATTAGTGAAACTCTGTATCACTTCTAATGTTTTTTTATTATTTTTATTCTCTTTAATTGATCGATCTTGCACTCTTATGTCTGGTAATCTAAGCAACTTCATTGAAGATAATGATATGTAATATAACAACCATTGTTAACTTCCTATCACCTTGTTTTGAAATTCTGTATTATTTTTCTTCTTTCTGTATTGTTTTGTTTTTGTCTTGGTTGTTATTCTGTTTTCTTTTCTCTTTAAAAAAAAAAAGTTGCTAAATGTAAAGAGCTTTTTGAATAAAACTGAACATCAAAAGTGCCCAATGCATGCAAGGAATTGGTGTTATTCCTACACTGCTCATCTATATCCACAGGTGCTTAATACACATTTAAAGAATACTGGTCCTTTGTGGTGGATTAAAATCTAACTTCTATTTTGTATCTCTTTCTATGGATGTATGTGGTACTGGGGATTGAACGCACGGTCTTCACACTGAGCTACGTCCTCACCCCTTTTAAACTTTTTTTATTTTGGGACAAGATCTACCTTAGTGGCTAAGTTTCCTAGGCTGGGCTTCAATTTGTGGTACTCCTACCTCAATTAGAATGCAGACATGCACTACCATGTAGTAACTATTTTAACAGCCATAATTACAATGCATATTTTATTAGCATTTTGATTTTTCATGTATAGCTTAAAAATTATGAAATGTATGACCCTTTACCAAATATTTCAGAATAAAACTTGATAGGAATATTTAAGTAGAAAAAATGTAACTATTGCAATCAGAACTGAGAGGGGTCTTCATCTCTAGTGTTTAAGGATCATACTTGATTTCATCGAGAGTGGACATGGATTTGGAATTGAGATGCTCTAGGAAGAGTTGCTCTTATTTACAATCCGGTAACAATATACTAACTTCTTTTTTAAAAAATTCTGGTACTGCTTTACAACATAAGACAGAAATTAAATGCTGCAGAAGCAGCAGTTTCATGAACACTGAGCCTCCTTTCCATCTTTCCTAGCAGTCTCCCAAGACTTAATCTCTCCCTCTACAAAAACAAGTATTAATGGGTTCACGTCAGATGTTATGATGCTTCAGATACAGGTCTCTTATTTATGGTTAGGTCTTTACAAAGCAGCAGCAAGCAGTGTCAAACTGTCAGTTGTTTCCCAAGCATCCCAAATTAAATAGGGCATTCCTTAATCTGGCTAAAAGGTAATTTGCTCACAAAAAACCTGCTGTAACAGGCTACAGCAGTAGTTTCCAAACAGTGCTCCAGAGTACCAAAGTTTAATGGAGCCTTAGAGGATGTGGGGCCTTAGGCCCTCTTCTCATATTTAATCAGAGTGTTTTGTTTTTTTTTAATGATGAAAGAATTCCAAAGTAACTGGGGAGCAGCTACATTTGTCCCAAGTTCTTTTTTGCATACTGGGCTTGGTCATATTTAAAATGGTAAAACCATTCCATTTTATACTACATAGAACTAATAAGTAGTCTGGGTTGCAGAAAATACCTCCTAAAGACATCTCTCTCACATAACATCCAATGTTAAGAGCCCAAATGGATTACCATATACTTGCTTACAAATAGCAGTGTTAGTCCATGGACATGGCAGTTCCCTAGACATCAAAAGATCTATCTTAAAACCTTAACTCTTAAACTTCCCTGGATATGGCCAAGTTACTCACTCTTTGATTTTAACTTCATGTGTCTACCCCACCCGTTCACTAGGTTTTAGTTGGGACACATGGTGGAAACCAAATAAAACATTTATCACAGTCATACTGATATGTTCGAGATCTCAACTATGCATGTTTGTTGATACCACCCTGCTTGGAACTTCTTACCTTAAGAAAGTTAATTTTTAATAAAAGAAAAGGGAAGCTTTGCTAACCTCGCTGCTCTGATTGAGCTCAGGCCAAGTCTGGTTTAGTGATGGCATCGATGGAGACTTGCTTGGAGGAGCTTCAGCCGGAGAGCCTGAATAACCTACCTCACCTGGCTGATCCCCAACATCTGCAAATGAAAAACAAAGACATTCTCTATGAACAACATATTCAGATTGGAGGGGCTGGGGGTATAGCTCAGTGGAATAAGCGCTTGCCTAGCAAGCGCAGGGTCCTGAGTTTGATCCCCAGTACCGCAAAAAAAAAAAAAAAAAAAAAAAGGTAAAACATATTCAGATTGGAATACTTATATAGAAAAGGAAATAAAGTTTTCATAAGCAATAATTCATAATCTGACTTCCTTCCCTCATGTTTCTAAGTATTTGGGTAATACTTTGAAAAACTTTTTTTTTTAATTTAAATAAGCTTAAGAAATACTATTATTTGCTACTGGAACTTCCAAATGTACATCTGTGTATCAATAAGGGAAGAGGCCTGAGGCCCCACATCCTCTAAGGCCCCATTAAGCTTTGGTGCTCTGGAGAACTCAGTTTGGAAACTACTGCTCTAGCTTAGACATCAAGACTTGTGATGTCCCAGAGTAAATAAACATTTCAGTCAATTTTTCCCAAACACAAATGTGTTTCATCAAATAAAATCCCCCCAAATTCCCTGATATATACTTCAAGATCTACTGATTTGTACTAGTTTATTCACGTTTTCTCTACAAATCTTGTTACCAAGAAGCTATATAGCAAAAGGTGTGCCCAGCCATGAGCAAGAAGCAAATTTAATGAACCCATATGGAATGTAAGTTTTTGTGTGTGCTAGAGATGAAACCCAGCACCTTGCATATACTAAGTATAAATTCTACCACTGAGCTATACCATAGCCATGAAACCAACATTTTTCACTACGCTCAGTGGCATTTACAGATGTGAATGAGGCACAAACCCAGATTACTATTACAAAATGGATTTTAAAGTGTGTGAAGATACCACAATCTATTTTTAATTATATTTAAGGCAAAACAGAAAGAACTTCAAATATAACTAAATTCTCATTCTAACTTTTCCAAATTTACACGGCTTTAAATATAATCCCAACCAATATGGGGTATATAATCTGTTTAGAACCTAAATAAAAAATATTCTAATATCTGTCACTGTCTATTTGACCATGGGCAAGTTAAATCATATAGCACTTCAATTTCTTCATCAAAAAGATACCTTCCACTAAATGTTAGAATTATACTCTAGATTTCTAAAAAGATAGCTATACAACCTAGCAATGTATAGCTTATAACCTTTCTATGAGTCATAAATCTTTTAAGTTTTAGAGCCTACTGAAGGATCTAGTAGGGTGCACTCCTGTGTTTACTGAGTGTTTCTTGTGTGTTCTTTTACAAGTTCCTTTTTCTCTACTATCATTTTCTTAGAAGTACAATTAACTTTAAAAAAAAAAAAAGTTGCTGTGTAATTTAGGTTGGCCTTGAACTTGCTATGTAACCTGGGCTGGACTCAAACTCACAGCAATCCTCCTGTCTCCATCTCCTGAGTGCTGGGACTAGAGGCGTGGGCCACCACCCTGGTTGAAGTACAATTAACTATTGACTGTTGGAAAAGTTACCAAAACGTTCCCTTTGCCTATTCTGTAAAATGACTCTCTCAGAACATTTCTCTTTTAGTTACCCTCATTGTATACCTTTATCATTATATCACACTGGAAGTTCTAGTTTAGAGTCCAGCACATTTAAAATTTTCCTCTGTATGTACCTATTTTGTAACTTTATGAATGAGAATAACATTCTTCACAAGTTTGTTAAATGAAGCCATCTATTTGTAACAGGATAGATACACAACTATTTGAGATTTACAAATTACGTACTTGGTAATAGTTTCACGGCATGTATACAACTGCTATTAAAATGTAGTTCTATATATTCTCTCACTGTAAATATTACACACAAGGAAACAAATATTTCTCTATATTACACTGAAACACAGTCTTTTCCTCTTAGCTAATATAAAACCGTAGGCTTCGAGATTTAACTCACACTGCAATTACACACTTTCATACAGTTTGGAGTTATACTGGTATTTGTTCAGCAGATCCAAATGAATACATATTTGAATACCATTTGTAAGACATTATTTGTATTTTGCCAAAGCAGTCTACGTAAGTGTCTTGTTGTCTGGCAAAAAGGAAAAATAAAAACACTGCAGGATCTAGGCAAACGGTGACAGAGGAGACCGGGGCCACCTCCTCACTGAAAGCAACAGAAGGGTGGGGAATGAGAAACACTGATGGCTCTGAGTAAAGTGTAGCAGCAGTAGCTTGCTTTAGGTGATAGCGGCTGAGTGTGAACAAGAAAAGTGGCATTAATGTCCAACTCTGATCTTCTAAGTTTTGCAGCTAGGCTCCTTCTTTGCATTTGTAGTACACAAATTCATACGCGGAAGGTAATTACTAAGCCAGATAGTAGTTATTTCTGCCATGGTGCCAAAGAAACATCCAGAGGGTCAGAGTAAATGACTTCTAAAGTAACACGCTGGACATGATACAGGTCAAAGTCATTATCCTCTAAATTTAGCTGAAAAAGGTTCTGCTTACAAAATGCATTTCCTCGTGCTCACTTCACCAGCACAGATACAAAATTCACTTCCTGGTGATCCCACACAAGCAACACTAAGAATCACATAATTATAAGCACCGCATATTCGGTAGTTGGGGTTTAAAAGTCCTTCTGCTGCAATCTCAAATCCGTATCTGCCATAAAGTGAATTCTGGGGTGGCCTCCCAGTACTGAATTCAGTCCTGCAGCTGAAGAAAATGCCTTTTATTTTTCCACGGATAAATGAGATGTGGTTACCACTGTTACCTTTGACAGAAGGCTACATAGCGTTATCACGGTGGTCTTGAATATAGTCAAAATATTCTTTGTGCTGGTTGTGATAAAAACAGAAAATTTAAGCATATGTTATGCAATCACTTCAGCCTTCCCCAAATCTATGGACTGATTCTGAGAACCTCTCCAATTCACCATAATATGGAACTATGGTGTGTTTAGACTTTCGAGGGTGAGACGGAGAATGCTATTTATCCTAGTAATTATGATTCATAACAATTCCAAAAGTTATTTTCCTATAATAGCAGCTCTCCCAACGGACCATGGATTCCTTCTTGGGACTCTTTTAAGACTCTTTTAGGGGTCTGAAAAGTCAAAATTATTCTAATAATAATATTGATAGTTTTTTCCTGTGTTCACCCTGGCATTGGTGGTGCAAATGCAATGCTGGGCAAAAGTAGGTAGCTCAGGCCCAGCAATAGCGTGGAAAGCACAAGGTCCTGATTTTGATGCCCAGTACCAAAAAGGAAAAAAAAAGGCAGCTAGCTCATCAGCAACAATCAATGCAACAATCAGTGTTCTTCATCCTCACACACATAAACTTTTGCTGTAACATAATAAATTGTGGATTTCATTGA
Source organism: Dinomys branickii (assembly GCA_004027595.1). Classification (NCBI taxonomy): domain Eukaryota; kingdom Metazoa; phylum Chordata; class Mammalia; order Rodentia; family Dinomyidae; genus Dinomys; species Dinomys branickii. Next base: position 136,541 of record PVLD010002703.1, on the reverse strand, counting down.
AGAATGCTTATAATGAAGTAAAAATGAATTTTATTAAATCTCAGCTCTAAAATCACATCTACTACCATGTGACAAAACGGTACGTGTATCTCAAGCACTTCTGCGGCATACTGAAGTACAGTGGTTATCTCAAGGAAGAGTCCTCATGTGACTCAGCTATAAGGCAAAGGAACCGCTTCTTCATGGAACACCATTCTTAGAAGTAAGTACAGCTGATATCTAATTATTTAGAGTGAGGTATTAGGCAGTTATTTTCTCAAAAATGAACAATGCAAGCCTCTCACTTCAAGGAAAATAACTGTTTTCAGTATTGTTACTTATAATGAAGTTTGAACTTTCAGGCAAAAACGATGAAAAATGTGTGTGTATAAACACAATTAAGCTTCCTATAAATACTTCTGATAAGATAGGCTGTAATTAATTTTTTATAAAAAGAGTATCTCAGTATCTAAAGAATCTATACAGTCCAATTAAGTGACATTTTCCAAGTAACTAGTGTATTTAAATTCAAAATTATGCATGGCTAAAGAGTTCATTCAAAGTACAAGACAGAACAATGGGTTTAATGTAACAATAAAAAAAAGTCACTGATATGGCTTCAACTTCCACATTGCAATCAAACTTTAAGAAATTACCACCTGTGTTCTGTTTTCATGTAGTATCAAAGAATAGCCACAATATCTGAAAAAGCTATAAAAGTCTTTCTTTTCTTTATACACTTTAAGAATTTACAACTTATTTTTCTTAAACAAAAGACCAGACAGTAAACATTTTAGGCTTTGTCAGCGGGCTACTTGGCCTCTACTGCAACTACTAAATTTTATCACTGCAAGAGCATCAATAGACAATTTGTAAATGAGTGTGGCTGTATTTGAATTAAGTTTTATTTATGGGCACTGAATTGGAATTTCATGTATTTTTCATGTGTAAGTAAATAATACCCTTCTTTTGACTGATCTCCAACCATTAAGAAAAATACGCTCTCAGTTTGTGGACTATATAGAAACAGGGGGCACACTGGACTTGGCCTGCAGGGCTGTTTCCAGACCCCGTATTACTGGAAACAAAGTGATATGCCCAAAAGACTGAGTGCAGAAACAAAGATGACAATCTACCTATTTTCCACTAAGCTAGATAGTAAAGAGATTTTTAAGACAATGCCATCTTTTTCACATTGTTTTATTTTGGAGAATATAGTTATTTTCCTTAAAATATTTATGCTAATATATAAAGGGTTTATTACTGCTATTTTTTTAAAAAAGTAGTATTTTTTAAATTAGGGCATGAAGAGGGAGGAAGAAAAAAATAGCAGTTTTAATTTCTAATACAGTAACTATTGATAACTCTAACACATAAACAAAGGCTCTGGGGACCCACCATTTTTAAGAATGCAAAGGGATATTGGGATTAATAAGTTATTAAAATTATTGCCCTAGAAAATCTAAAAATTATTGCTGGGATAAATTAACAAAGTTACACACTGCTTCTTTCCAGCTTCCCATATAGAAGAACACATGGCAGTAGAACAGCAGCAAACTTCCCATTCCAGAAACCAACAATCAAGAGTCTGAGAAGCGTGAAGTGTGGAAGTAAACTGCACCTCCTTCGCCTCTGCTTCCTATAAATACTCGAGCAGAGGGCTTCCTGCCTGCCCATACACACCAGGTGTCAACCTCTCCGAGGGAGGCACTGACTTTTCCACTTCCCATTTTAAAGGTAAAGCAAAAAAAAGAATCCAAAATGTTCATCAATAAGCAATTAAGGTATAGCACTTTATGGAATACCTGAAACCTTGTATAATAAAGAAGGTGACAACTCTATATGTGATGAAGTAAAAAGATGTTTGTCCAATACTACAAGGAGAAAAATAAGGATTTATAATATAATTACACCTATATACAAACATACATTTCTCTTTAGGCTACTATGTCAGTTTTTTTTTTAATGACTACAGAAGAAGTTCAACAGTGATTAGCTTATACAAAAGTAGTCTGAAGTCTGAATTTCTAGTAAACTTCATGCAAAGTCTTAGGTGCCTTCTCTTCCCTGGCTTTTAAAAATATTCCTGTTAGAAGTACTACTTACGAGTTTAAAGGGTCTATGCTATAAACCCTAAAACAATCATGAAATACACGCCCACATTCACTGCGTGTACCAGTGACTGCAGAGGGAGCACACAGACAAGTAACACTCCTGTCCCTCCCAGGGCATCTCTAACGGATGGCTGAGTGGCTGCTATGAGCAGGGTAGTGTGGAGACAGAGAACAGTTAAAAACCACTTGCTCAGTCTCTTCAAAAATGGGACATCCACTTAAATATGCAATGAGTGCCCGGCGAGGGCCTAGCATGATGAACAAACAATCCACTTACCACCTTCCCAGAAGGCTCCACTCAAGTTCAAGAGAAAGACAGATGTATCAAAGAAATCACAAAGCTATATGGGAAATCGCAACTGCTACAAAGGAGAAGACTCGCTGTAGACTTCAGTTGAAGATGTACAGCATCTTGACATGTTTGTTTTTTCCCAAAGCACAGTACTGTAGTAGGCTAAGTAGGTCACCTTAAGTTTTTTAAAAAGATAAAACATTTTTTCTTGAACTCAACTTTAGAAGCCATTACTAAAGATGAAGTTTAGCATGCTTTCTTGTTTAAGACAACAAAAAACAAGTTTCCCTTTCTGTTTAAGATGAAAATTCAATGCTGGTATTATACATTAAATATTTTAACTCAGGTCTACATAAGTACTTTTACTATCAAAGACTCTTAGTTGTTCTATTTATCTGCCCATAAACCTGTTCAACTGACAATGGGGAAACTACATATTTACCCCACCCATATGTGCAAGAAAAAGCAAGCTTATATTACAGCAAGGAGCTGTAATTCCAGTCACCACTGTTTACCACCTATTTGCTTCTAGGAAGTCAACTGGGGATTAAACCCAAGGCCTCCAGCAGCTGGGGAAGAGGTATACTGTGAGTCCCTCAGAGGTTTAAATTCAGATTACAGGATACTTATGAGAGGTAATGTTTTAGTATGCCCCACCATTAGAAACCTAATAAACTGCTATATTCTGAAAGGTAGAAAAATGCCCCCAAAAATCTTAGTTTGAAAATCATATACATTCAGTGTTATTTCAACTTATAATTGTTTACTGAGCAATTCAGTATGTGCCTGGCAAAGTGCCTGATCTTGAGAATACTACAGTGAATATCCTCCTACCCCCAAGAGCTCAGAGGACATTGGTAGGCGGGGAGAGAAAGAAATATGTCCCATCATAAGTAGCATGTAGTAGATGCTGTGAGAGATCAAAGACACTACCTCTCTCTACAGGGAGGTTTCATACTATAAATGTTTAAAATAAATTCCACCAACAGCCAAAACAAAAAAAGAACTGTAATTAGGTATTCTTACTTAACTGTGAACTTTTAAAAACACATATTCATAATGAGTTTTACAGACAGTGACTGACCCACAGTGAAATAGGATAATTTCTATATTCAAGGGACTTGGTACAGATAAATCTGATTTATGATATGTGGAATTAAAAATACATCAACTACTCTACTCCAAAATGTATCATTTATAAACAGACAAAAACAATATCTGACTCCAATAATTCAAGTGTTTTCAATAAATTTGATCAGAAAACCATTTATTATGTTGGGAAGGAGGAAATGACCTGAGTCTGTGACACTTTTAAAATTAATGAGAGCAAGCGCTCACCAGACACACACCAAGAAAATACCAGTCTCTCTTTGTTGCATATATTTCATAGACATACAATTAGATGAAATGATAAACACCCAGAAAAGAACTTTCTGAGCAGTCATTCTGAAAATTCAGGCAGTTCATGAAACTTAGAAACTGATTTCATTTAAATTAAATAAAGGAAAAAAAAGGAGCACTAATTACATGCAAAAGCCAGATTCATCCGTCTGAGTGAAACAGATGACAGAACTGACAAGCCTCTAGAAAACACAAAGACTAAACCTGATTTAAATAATTTCCCTGTGTTACTGAGCCATCGTTTTCGAAGGCTAATGTCTATAAAAACAATAGATAGACGGCCCAGCTTCCTGCCCCCCTTTTGGCAGTGTGAGGGCAGAAAGCCAGGACCCAGTGGTACTACCCAAGTTCTCTACCATGGAGCTACATCCCTAGTCCCAAGGCCCAATTTTTAAACCAAGGACACCAAAGTTCACAGCTACCAGCTTCTCTTGGCTGCGATCAGATGAGCTAAACAAAGTAGGTACTTTTGTTTATTTAAAAGGTAAATCAACTTCTTTTGAAACAAAACTGTCTAAGAAAGACATGGTGTTTACCTTTCAGCTCCTTACAGGTTAACGGACGCTTGATAACTACCTGAAATGATCAGGAAAATTCCAGCATTCTCACATTAAAATGTTCCTAAAAAATTAAAATGAATACTAAACTTTAAATCAACCCACTGGTTGATAAAAGATCAATGCACAATTCAAGCCCTGACGTTTCGGGTAGAGAAACAGCAGGGACAGCAGACAGAACTTTCCCAGGGTCAGAGGTATAATTAACAAACTAAGAGCTCACTCACAGTCTTTGACTCCAAGAGACTGTTTTCTCTATACAGTAACTTCACGCAGCTAATAACAGTCAGATCATACACACTTCTAGGTTAAAGAGATGCTGCATGGGAGAGATATGCTCATGTTAAAGCCAAATTCTGTTTCAAATTGCCTTCAAAAAGTATAAAACCCCTTCCAACACCATACCCAAAAGAGAATACAGACAAGAATACTAAAAACAATAATTTGATTTTAATTAGGCTCATTAAGAATATAATATTATTTCAAGCATGTGTATCTGTTTTAAACCCACAATTTACCAACAGGTAATATTAAATAAAAAGAATTATTTAGTCTCCCATAAGTTGTTTTTTTTTTTTTTCCCCCATAAGTTTTAATCTCATAGCTGTGTGTGTGTTAGAGACCAGGTACTGGTTTCATCTACAAAAGAACATTAATACATAAACTAGCAAAAAGAAAAAAAAGAAAGGACAAACACAAGGCAGGGCCAGGGGTACAGCTCTGCGGCACAGCACCTTCCTGGCAAGTACAAGGTCCAGAGTTTGCTTCCTGGTACTCCTCCCCGACCAAAAACCACAAGGCAACATTATATGTCCCTTTGTTCGCTCAGAATTTAAGAAAAATTTCCTAATTTTTACCCCTGATATTCTCAAAGATAGCTGCCAGTACATATCATCACTTAAAATTCTTGCTCGTAAAATATTACCCAAATTAAACTCAAGATTCCAGATTTCTTCAGTGTACAACAGAGGCTATTGTTTTAAAGGAAAATGATTACAATTGCAAAGGTCTAGTGATGAGTCCAATGTTTTGCTTCCAGAAATTAAGATGTGCTAAGCAGAAAAATATTTGTAACAAAGGCATATTACCTACTTCTAACAATACATAATGCAATTAAAAATGGCAAAGTAACACTGTGAAATGCGTAAGTCTTCAGCAAGTCATAAGTCTAAAGATCAAATAGCATACAGTTTCTGGGTGCGTGTGTGAGTGTGTGCAATAAACCACATCCTCAATCCCTTTTTTAAGTTATTTTGAGACAGGGTCTTGCTAAATTGGCCACAATGGCCTCAAACTTGCCATCATCCTGTTGTGGTCATCTAGAATTCATCTTTCTCTTTTTTTTTTTTTTCAGTACTGGGAATTTGACAGGCGCCTTAACACTGAACTAGATCCCTGGATCTTTCAATTTTGAAAGAGGATCTCCCTCAGTCACTAGGTTGCCTAGGAGACACTTACACTTGAACTCTTTCTGCCTCAGCTTCGTAGCATGCTATGTATTTTTTACAGTTGACTGAAAAAAAGAAATCTAACCAAGTTTGGTGTATTCAGCTTATTATTCTAATGGCAAATCTATGTGCTCTTGGACCAAGTATCTAAGCTATTAAGCTAAATTTTAATATCTTTATTTGATTTTCAGAGTCAAGAATTATGTTTATCAAGACATATAACCAGCAACCTTTCCTTTCCCATCTTACCTGCTGCATCTTCCAAATCAATCAGTTTGGGCATTAAACTTTCAGGGAGCTTTTCTGGTAAGTCATAACCATTCTTCCTAGCAACCACCAGGTGAAAGGCAGCACAAAACTCATCCAGTGTCAAAGCACCATCTTTATCAAAGTCTGAGAGTTCCCTAGAAGACAAACTTATTATAAATATAACCACAGTCCACTTTGGATTCCTTTAATTCTCTTATTTGTTTGTTTGTTTGTTTGTTTGTTTGGATTCCTTTGTTTCTCAAAGAGGAAAGAGAAGTATTTTCCTTAAGAAAGTTCAAAAAATCATGAATTGTAAATATCCCATTAAAGAAAAGATGTATAATAAAGTAAATATATCAAAATGTTAGCTGCAGAATCTAGGTGGTGGCATCTGGGTGCTCCTGGTACAATTCTTTCAACTTTCCTATATACCTGAAATTCTCATAATGAAATGCCAAAAAAATCCCACACTCCAATAATCAAGGTTACCAAAAAATTACTTTTAACCCATATGCATTTTAGGAATAGACTATATATCAAGGAATGTATATTGAATAAAGTTATGGAAATTAATTAAAGTATTTTTACTGCTATCAAACATTCACATATGCACATTAAAGCACAGAAAGGCTTGACACAAAATATACTCCCCACCCTGTCGTTCTTGCCTTTTCCTAGCTCCAAGATAATCTTTTCCTTTTAAACTTATGGCCGTAAACCCTAAAGCATGCATATATTCCTAGTTCTTGACTTTTTATTTTAAGCATTATCCACCTACCTCCTACTACAGTACACTATACTACTAAAGCCTATTACTAAAATAATTTAGAATATAGAGAAGAACATTGATATAAAGTAGAAATAAAGTTTATCTGATCATTGTTTTTAAAAAGTAATTTGTAATTGTAATTTGTGCTCCAATGGTCAATTCCAACTATGTGGCAGTTATCCTAAAAGTCTTAATCTATGCTTATCATGGGAGCTAAGAGCTTTTCTTAAACTGAGAACTTAGCTTGGTAGAGCTTATAAGGAGCTTCTGTACTAGCATCACTTATTTCTTTTCTAGAGGGAGAACTAGATGTTCTAAGGGCATACTGAACTCTTTGAGAACATTTTTGAAGAAATGAGTGTCACTCTCTATTTCAAGTTCTAAAATCTACCTGCTGCAAACCCCATAGAAACAACTCACATTACCCAACTAATGATCTATATACCAAACTTACCAAATATGAGAAAGTTCAAGAATAGGAAGTTTTGATTTTGTAAAAAATTCTTTAGCTGCAGATCCTGAAATATTAAAACAGTATTGTTTAATGTTATTCTGAATACAGAGAACAAGAATAGAACTTGAGGTAAAAGTCTTAGACTTTACTTTCAATGGGAAAAGTTAACTTTATAATGTGAATACATCGTGATTTTGGTTCCCAATGATTACAAAGTCTTTTCAGACAATTACCTTGAGACTTAATGGTCTTTTGTAATTAAAATCTAGGAGCAATAAAACAATGTCTTTGAAATTATGAAGTTGAAACTTTGTCCTGTCCCATTTAGAATTGAACTTCTGTTTTCAGCAACTCACCTGGAATAAATCCGTTTAGATCAGGCTGAATGGTTTTAAACTGATTTATATAATACTGTCTTTGTTCATCTGTTATTTTCCAGGGATCATCATAACTACTGGATTGCCTACGAATTTCATTGGCAGTTGTAGCTGAGGCTACAGTTCGTACTGTTGTCTGGTCCTGCAATGAAACATTTTTTCCTCAGTATAGTATCTAGCTATACGACTATATGGACCAAGATTGCCAGGTTACTTATCCTTGAAAGTAAAACTTCGTTTGTTGTAAACATTTAAAATGAAGTCATCAGCAAACCACATATTTGTTACATGTCAGGTTATTGGATATGTTTTTGCACAATGATTATATAAACACATAGAACGACGCAGTTATGTAAGCAACAGAAAGTTATGAAAAATGTGCTAAGAAAGCCAAGCAAATATATTCTCAGATGCAGAAAGCTTTCAAAACTTCTCTACAGAGAAAGTCAGCTAAACCTTTAGTGAAACATTCCAGTGACAAAAGAGTTAAAAATAATGGCACAGAGGAGTTGTAGATTTTTAAAATTAAGAAGTGAACTTGCATTTATAAAATCTGCAGCAGCAAAATATAAAAACAATGACTGCTGCAATACTCTGAATGAAGCAAATAAAAATGCAATACCAATAAAATGTCACACCTGGACAGAAGCAGGATGCATGGTTAAAAGAGCACTGGTTGGTGGAGTATCTGCAAAACTGACCCAGGTTTCTTGAGGGGGAGGTGGAGAATGCCCGGACCACACTGTGTCACCGGCAGAAGAACCTAAAAGGTGAAGGGGTGAACATACTGACTCACTTGCAGATAACATTCGTTACTGAGTTAGTATTTAGGACTGTAACGATCTACCATGTATAAAAGTTCTTCCAAACTCTAATTTTCAAGAAATGAAACAGGTTCCAAATGCAATCTCTTCTGTTCACTTAAAAATTATACCTCATTTAAAACTTTTTAGTTATTTTGTGCTTTCTTGTTAATACTTATTCTGGGAAATAATCATTATTCATTTTATCTTCACAGAATCTGGTACCCATTGCTTTTGTCTAAGCATCACAGAGAGAAGTAAATCTAATTACTACTTTTTAAAGTGATATATCTATACATAAATTTTCCTGGTTTTTTTGCTTCTATTTAATTAAGGCACACTTAAAAACTGTCTCGGAGGTAACTCAAAGAAATACTACAAGTTTCCTTCAATTCACAACCATAAAGAGCTGCTATTTCTAAAGAATCTCTATATACCTGATTGTGCGTCACCAAAAGGAGACCACAGTGGCCCGGGTCCTGCAAGAGGCCTCTCGCTATTCCCCCCGCTGGAATGGCGGCTGTGCTTCCTCCACGAGTGTGGAGAAGTCGGCGGTGACTGCTGTGGTGAAACTATTGGGGATGCAGGTTCCTAAAAACAATATTACTACTATAAAATTAAATTTATAGTATTCACATTTAATTATTAACTTATTAATAAACTCATGCAAACATCTACACAGGCCGTCCACCAATAATATTTACAGGCACATGATCACCTGTTGATCTGCAGATGCTCGAGGCTGAACCGTATCATGGCTTATGGATCCCTTTTTCACTTGCCCTCTGCCAGGTGGAGGGGGAATCACACCAGAGTAAGAGCCTTGATTTTCAGAATCTGAAGAATATGAGGCTGCATGGCGAGACTCTTGTTCATTCTTTGAAGCAACAAATCTTGGTAGAGGAAGATCCTTTACTGTTAATCACAAAAATAATTACAGATTGAGTCTTCATTACTCAAAATACTATGGATGAGAAGTATTTCAGATCTCAGAGATTTTCAGATTTTGGAATGTTTGCATATAGCCTTTACAGATTGAGCACGCCTACACCAAAACTCAGTATCTAATTGGACCTCATGCCAGTGCTCAAAAAAATTTTGGATTTTGGATTCTAGATTTAGAATGCTCAACCTGTATTATGTTAAAATAAAAAAGGACATACATACTAAAAAATGAAGTCAGAGAAAAATTAGATATAGAACTTTTGCAAAAAGTGGCACCGAAACAACAGACAGAATGCATCTCTCATTGCAACATTCAGGCCATTATTTCCTGTAGAAAATTTAGGAAGAGTCTTGCTTACAAAGTAGTAAAACCAGATTGCTCTTCTAAGGGCTGTGGTAACAATAACTATGAATGTCTGAACCTATGTTTGCTATTTTATATTCATCTCATCTCATAATCACATCAATCTTACACAGTTCCTATTAAAAAAAACTCAGAGCTCTAAGATTTCCAAGGGCACACTGGTAAGGCACACTGTAACAACTGACAAGACAAGAACGCAGGAGAGTCAGAACCCTAGGCCTAGGTTGCTTCTACTCACACTGGACCTCTAGAGTAATTTATAGCAGTCAGTAAAACACAGAATATATCAGTCACTACAAGACTAGCAAATTTAGACATTTTCATAATGGGACTTACTGAAAATACCTACTCATTTTCAGAGGAAAGTATACTTCCCTCTGCTAAATGGTTCTCTCCCTTCCCTCAACTCCACTCTGGGGCAGATTTTCTGCATGTTAGGCAAGCACTCTATCATTGCGTGATGTCCCTAACTCCTAATCTCTCTTCCTACAAAGGAGGGAAACTATTAACTTTATTTACTATATATGTAAAAGAATTCAAAATTATCTGAAAAAATATAAACTCTCATACTAGAAGAGTGTAGCTAATCACAGGTCTACAATTAAAACTTCTAACTGACAAAAAAACTGAGCTAATGATTAAAAATATAAAAATTTTGATTTAACAGAAGACATAACATTTCCCCTTTTCTCTATGAAAACTACAGAATCCACCATACTTAAGCACCTTATTTATAGAATGCCTATTTTCTTCCATATCAACCAGTCTCCAAATAATTGAAAAAAAGTTATCCAAGAAAACACTTGTAGGTGGCTACATCCCTGTAGCTGTTTCCATCTACCAATATTTCAATACCATCTCTAGCAATCAGAAAATTTTAGTTAACTGATACTTTCTAATTTAAAAAGTGGAGCCTCCACTGCCTTCCCTCTCTCCTCCCAAAGCCCAGCAATGTGTTTATTATATTTAAAAAGTGGAAAAGAAGGATGTTAAAATAAAGAGATTCACTACAATACAATACTAACTTTGATAAGTTAAATTCTAAGGAAATGTTAGTGAATTCTGAAAAATTGATATCTGAACACACACTATTAGCAAATATATAAGATATACATATTCACTGCTATAACATACAAGACAGACCTACTTTTCTATGAGGAATACAAAGTAATGAGAATTACATCCTGTCACCTTAATGTTAAAAAATGTCATTGTGATATCAGAAAAACTAAAAAGTTCTACTGATGCAAGTATTATTTGTAATTAAGACTATTTTCATTTTAGTAACATATATTGTATATTTACCTGTATTTATGCTTTCAACTCTTAATGGAAACCCAGACTGGGCAACAGCTACAAGTTTCAAAGCAATGTAGAATTGACTTCTTCCAAAATAACCCAGTCGGGTTGCACCACAAAGCTCCATAATCTGTAAGAACACAATGCTATCATAAGAATTATCCAAAAATTTCCATTCAAAACTATGCTGCTAAAACAAAAAACCTAAGCAACTAAACAACTTGTTAGTAACTTCTTCAAATTATCTAGTGTATGATGTAATACTCCCAATTGACAACCAATTTCCAGTTCTTGAAAACAAACCCCATTGGTTTTACAATAAGGTTACCATTCTGGTATTGACCCAAATCCACGTGATGAGCAGTTTTATTAGAATTTTCTTTCTTTCCGAGTGCTTTTCAAAAAAGAAACAATATACCAACCATGCTCTTTATCATAAGCACTGTCCATATAACGGCTCCATGCAGCCAACAGACTATTACACAGCTACTGAGAGCGATAGCCATAAAATGATGTAACAATATGGAAAATGCTAAGGAGATATGCCAAGCAAGATACATAATCTTAACCACATAAATACAAACTTGGAAACTATATCAAAATTCCATCAGCTATTTAGGCAGGAGAGATTTAAAGAGGAGTTTTTGCTCCTAGTTTCCTAATTGTACTTAACATGATTACATGGCTTTTCTTTAAAACAGGAATTTTTGTTCTCTCTCTTCCTTTTCTAACCATGAAAGCTTTTACGGATCTACAATGATCAGGTAAGTCATCCAACAAGTATCTCAAGACTGGCTACACAAGTAAAAACAGTGGCGCCTTGGTTCATGAGTTTAATTTGTTCCACGATGCTGGGAAGATGGCTGGGTTCGTGTTTGTCATCTGATGGAGTCTGAGAATGGAAACAAAACTTCCCCTAACACTCCTGTTTGGTAACCGAATTGTTCGCAAACAGAAGCATTTGTGAACTGAGGTATTGCTGTTCAGACTCAAGAAAGATGACTTCAAATTGTGCTATCTCCACTCCAAAAAGTGGAGATCTGTACTATACAGAGGTTATGAGTTTGTCTTAAAGTGAGCACTATGTATCTCTGTCATTTTTCTAATAATACAAACTAAATGTATATATATACAAATACAATATATATTTAACGCATTCATGATGAGGCTGTAATTTTATGTCTCGTGGCCGGGCAGCTTGAACCAGTGCGGGACATGCCGGCAGAAGTGAGTTACTCTGTCTTCCTTTTCCTGTAACATTCAAATCAGGGCAAGGTAAATTTGACATGCTCTAGTACTACGTTTGAGCAAAAGTATTTAAAGAACTGCAAACAAGCACCTACCAATGGTTAAACAACGCTATGGCAACACTACTAACCATGTGTTTACAGGCACAAAAAGAAAAATCATGTGTGTTGACTGATCAGCACTGGTTTTGCCATGATGTCGCAAATACTTCTGTGGAAATTTAAAAAGGGAAAGGCAGTTTTAAGGCAGGTTAAATCATTAAGGGAACTGTGAAAAAAAGAAGGCAGAGTTAACAAAGAAAGCCTACTAACCTTGTAGGCCATGTAGGCATTTTTGTTGTGATCACTGTATTAGTTTACTCTTTTCTGCCTACCTGCTGCTTGTTAAGGGATCATTATACATCTTAGATACCCCTTTGCTGATAAAGCAAATCATCTGAAACACACCAGGTACATGTCAGATACAGGGAAGATCTAAAAAGTAAATTCATAGTAGTTTGTTGACACTCAGGCGATGATATCCAGGCAATTGTTAGAAAGGAGGAGATGGTATTAAGGAAAAGCCAGAATCTTGCCACTTTTAAAATCTTCATTTATTAAGTTTGAATTTGTTAGCTATGTACACTTTTTTCCTGTGAGAATTATCCAACTTGTCCTTTACTGATTTTAAAATTGAGCTATGAGTCTTCTTTATTCATTTTAAGCTTTATTACGTTATGGATATTGATCTCCAAGGGTCATGGAATTCATTCATTCGTTTACTCAGTGCCAACTACGTACTATGTGGCTCCAGCAGGAAGGGAAAGACCCTCAGAGAAGAACAGCTGTACGTGTGGGAGGTGAAGGCAGGGCTGGGAAGGAGGGATGGAGTAACCTTAGACAGAAACCTATTCACCTTGTGTATGAAACTTCCCGACTTACCTGTTTTTCAGCTAAGTTCTTATGGTGGTACAGAATTTTTCAATTTTTATAGCAATGTATCGTTTTTCTCCTTTATGACTGTTGGGTTTGCTATATTTACAAAGGTTTTTACAAATATTTTATTCTGGAATATTTATGATTAATACTAAAGATATGTAAGTCTTACTAAACTGAATTTATTTTTGGAATGAAAATCAAGTTAGGAATTCTCTTGATCCTATTTACTGATCCTCCTTTTCCATAACTTGAAAAACCTAGTTATACTTAGTTCGGACTCCTCATTTACAGCTCTGTATGGCTGTCCTTGGCTCTGTAACACACTATTTTGATAGTAAGTATGTGATGAGAGTTAAGTCTACCTCTCTATGTTTTTCCTCCTGTTTGGAAGGTTCTGCGACATTGTCATATATCAAACGGCTTCATTTGTCAGGATGAGCATTTTACTCGGGATGGATATTCACTTAGTCTTGTTCTAGGCTTTAACAAGATCGTTTCTAGTCTTTTGCCATTAAGCACGATATTGGCTACCCCTCCACAGCATCTGTCAGTGCTATTCAGTTAGTTCCATGCTTCTGAGCTTTGCTTTTGGCTTCTCATTTTTCAAAACCTATAAATAGATATTAATTTTATCATGTGCATTTTGGGTAGAAAATTAGAAGGTCATATTTTTTTCTCTTTGTTCTGTTAATATGTCTATTAACAGAGTATCTAATAGGAAATCATCTTTTGGTTTTTGGAATGAATTCTATTTAGCCACAGTGTGTATTTCTCCAAATTAAAAATTTTAAACACAATCTTAAACTTTAAAAAAAAATTCAATCTGTCAAGTTTTGGCACTGGTGTTAAGTTGGCTTTGTAAGAAAAACTAGCAAGTCTTATTTTTTTCTCCATTCTGAAATATTTTCAGTAGATGATAAATTAACAAGGCAGACAAGTACGTACCTATAGTCCCAGCACTCTGGGAGGCTGTGGGAGGAAGACTGTTTACCTAGCCTGGGAAACTAAGTGATCTAGTGAGACCCTATCTCAAATAAATATAGAAGATGGGTGATATAGCTCAATGCAAAAATTCTGGGTCTGATCTCCAATACCACCAGCAAAAAATTATTTGTTCTATGAATATTTGAAAGAATTTATCTACAATTACAGTCTGGGCTAATATGTATCTCAGTTTCTTTCCTATTATTTTAAATAAACTAGGTTTGTCTATTCTAAAACACCTGATAATTCCCTAGACTCACTTATCACCTCCACATTTTGAAATTTTATTGGTTCACCATCACACGAAGTAGTCTGATTCTTTTCATTTCCTCTTAATCGTATTACTCTTTTCATTTCCTCTTAATCATAGTTATGTGCATGCTCAGTCTTTCTCATGCAAAGTTAGCTACCTGACCCAAAGAATGCTTGAAGCACTTGTTGGGGTACAGATTCCCAAAGCACTTCCGAAGGATTACTAATTCAACCATGAAACCCAGGGCCAGTCGGTGGTTGCTGGCATACTAGTGATAGCTACTGAAAACTATTAAGCTTTATTTTCAGTTTTTGTTTTTTGAGAGAAGTTCTCACTACGTAGTTCATTATGTAGCTCAGCCTAGGCTCAAACCTGGGGTAACCCTTCTGCCTCAGGCTCCCAAGCACTGAGATTACAGGCATATTACAGGACCGTGCCCAGCTAAGGCTTATTTTCTTAATAGTACAAGATCCATATGACCACAGTAAAAATAAATAAAATGGTACTTAAGAAGATGAAACTTAAAGTTTCTATAGCCCCATTAGAATTAACAATTCCTTTCATCTGTTCTGTTTTCTGTATGTATATAAACATACAAGCACATATAAGTAACATACAGTAAACATTTTATAGTCACACTACATTTTTTGTGTTAAAGATCTTTCTGTATCAGCACATACAGGTCTTTCTCTTTTTCTTTTTAACACAGCATTCCACTGTATGAATACACCTAACACAAATTAACCAATTCCCTACTGAGGGGCCTTAAGATTTTTTCCTGTTTCCTTATTATAAAAAATACTATAAATATATTTGTGCATGTATCTTTTGTGTATTAGTATAACTGTAGGACAAAACTCTAGAAACAGAAAATGTTTAAAATATGATATAGTCAAATACTCAAAACTTACCTTGACTACATCTTACTAACCAGCACAGAAGCCTGGCTGCCAGGCCTGAGACAACAGAGAGAAGTTAATGTCATTGACTTTATTTCGGAAAGAAATATCTGCGCTAGCTAAGTCAGTACTGACTTATTTTGTAAATGTTCCATTCTATGTTTATCAAAAAGCCACTAAATAGACTGCAGTTCTTTTTTTTTTTTTTGAGACAAGGTCTTGCTAATGCACCTCAGGCTGACCTTGAACTCGCTGTAATCCTCCTGCCCCGAGTGTGGAGATTACAGGCATGCACCACCATGCCTGGCGTGTAGTCAGTTCATTGTACCTAAACAGATCAATCTGGTTAGATAATCATTAGTTATATCATTCAGAGTATTTTAACAAGTTGTATAACTCTACCGTGCCTCAGTTTTCTCAAATGTAAACTAAGGAAAATAATATGCTTCCTTATTTGGTTGCCGTCAGGATTTAATGAGTATTCAATAAAGCACTTTAATGGTATCTGGCCCATAAAATCATTATTATTACTTTCATGTACTTTCCTGCCCATTGTGGATTTTATACAGTCTAGGTACATCAGAGACTAAGTCATTTTTAAATACCACATTTCCCTGAGACCTCAAAATTTATGCCTTTAAAATAGTAACACGGATTTTATTAAAACTTGTATGTGCGCTGGGGAACGAACCTAGGGCTTTTGCATGCTGAATACACTGTGACAGTGTAGTTCTGTCACAGAACTACACTTCCAGGTCTGTTTTATTGTAACTAAAATGTAAGATGCTATCATGCCTTCATTACCATTCTGAACTTTCAGTTTAAGCAACACAAATTAGTACATTCTACAACAATGCAATTACAAATTCAAGACCTTCAAGAAAACAAGTCAGTACTGATTTATTTTCTAAGTGTTCCTCTCTATAATGTTTATCAAAAAGCCATTAAATAGACTGTAATTCTTTAAGAAAACATGCAATGTTTCTCTTTTACATAATGGACTATCACTGTTAACACAGCTTTGTTTTGTTCTCTGTAATAATTTGTGACTTTTTCTTTGTTGCCAAGATACCATTTTCTGCTCTATCAGCAATTTGTTGCTTTCTGCTTTATATGCCATGGATTTAGAAATGGACACAAATTTTTAAAATTGTGTAAAACAAGAATAAATAGTCTTTATAATGACCTGAAGAACTTTCCAATGAGCAAAGTACACAAGCAGTATTTTTAATATCCAGATATACAAATGCAAGGGTAGGAGAACTAATATTTAGTTACTGAGTATATACTATGCGGGGCATAATGATAAATATTCAAGGTATTCCCTTCTAATCTGTAAAAGCAATGGGAGGGAATTGGTACTACTGTTATATAAGGAAGAAAGAGAATTAGATTGACCAGCTAAGCTGCCTATGCCTTCTTCTACCATGACACACTTCCTTTTTCCCATGGTAATGGTAAGAGTAGTTAAAGCACAGGTAGACTTTTTACCGCTATGGTCTGAATGTGAGGTTAGAGGAGATGCTAACAACCATAAGGCTATATAAAATTCATTCCTTATTTAAGGCAAGAAAAGACCAAATTAAAGTAGATGCCAATTACCTGTATAGTCTTAAATTCATGAGCTGAATCACAGAACATGAGAGTCAAAAATAAAGAGGAATACATTGAGACTATATATAATATTGCAATAGGATCATCCCAGTAAGCTGTCAAAATGGAGTTTAAATGGAAATTTTACTAAAAGGCTTAATAATAAAATATAAAAGAAAATAAGATCTTTTCCTAATCATTATCAGGTTAAAAAGTGAGGTTACTCTAATACTTCCAATTTTATAAAATTACTTGGGTTAAGTAAAATGGGATAGTGTCTAGACATGTTATCTTTGTCGATAGCTTAATACCTTGAGCAGTTTGGTTCACCTATTTTCCCTGAAGGAACAGGCACAGTTCCTTGGGCTGGCAGTCACTCTAACGTCTATGGTTCTACTAACTTGTCAAGCTTGTCCCTGTAATTCCATGACTCATTACTAACATAGGAGTATCTGCAATGGATATTCACACCCACTAGAAAGAAGGGAATTATTAAAAGGGAAAAATTAAAATAACCTATTTAGGAAGGGGGTTTACTTGTTATTCTACTTAATGGCCAGAATAATACTTTAAAGATAGCTACCATTATTCTCATTTCAAAGGTGAAAAACAAAACAAACCACCACCACCACCACCAGCACCACAAAAACAAGGATAATAAGGGGCAGAACCAAGATGCAGAGCCAGGGTGGTCTCTGCTCCCAGCTCCATCCAAGTCCCAGACAGAACTCTCATCCTTGTGTGCTCATGGAATAGCAGTTCTAAAATGTCTTCCTTCCAAAGTTCTGTAGCTGAGTAAACTAAAGAAAATTATAGCTCCTTTGGAGATTTTAGAATGTACCTTTTGCCCATATGAAGCACCAAAAAATCCCATAAGAAAGTGTATTAAAAGGCTTCAGAACCAGTGGCTCCTGTATGATGCTCTGGATAATACTATGGATGGTGGCTGCTCTAGAGCAGGGTTTCTGGTTGCTTTTGGTCTCAGGATTCTTTGTGTGTGTTTTAAAGACTACTGAAGACTCTAAAAACTTTTTTTTTTGCCTTATATTTGATATTTACTAAGCTAGGAAATTAAAAAATATGTATTTATAAATTCACTTAAAAATAATAACCTATCACATGTAACAGTTTAATGAAAATAACTATCTTCCAAAACAAGAGAAAAACTTAGATGAGTGCAGTTTTACGTATGTGCAAATTCTCTTAATATCTGACTTAGAAAGTTCTCATATCTGTTTTCAATTTGCATTGTATTTCTTTATTTAAAATATAAAAAGGAAACACATTATATAGAAGTAGGTGCTAAAAAAGGGAGTGTTTAGCCTTTCAGGTAATTCTGGTATTATTATTTAATCCAACTGACTCAAGAGTTCTTGCATGAAAGTTATTTTTACTTTAAATTCCAAAGTCAAACCTATAGACTTTTCTACACAGTCCAACACTAGAATCCATTTGTGTCTTGATGCACTCGATCTGCACTGACCATTATAAATTACTGTTTTACTTAATCATGGAGACCTTCCAAGCATGACATATTTCATTTATATTTTTGGAATTGTATTTGCTAGTATCACTTACCTCATCAGAAAAGTCCCTAAAATTGGGAACCAATTAAGCACATGTGGCACATAAAGTTTTTTTAAATTCTAACTTTCAGCAAAAAGCTTGACTTTTATCATTAGCATTAATACCATCAGGTATTTCCTTTAAAGAGACAGATGTACGCCCTTTATTTTCAAGAAAGTATCAGCCCAAAACTCAAATTAGTTATTCTTTCAGGAAAAACAATGTTCCATGAAGACACTGGTTTAGCTCAACAGTTACTTTAACTCAATCAATAAGTACTTTTTCCTCAAGATAATCATATTTCACTATGAAGCAGAAATGCTTTATGGTCCACTTGTTACACAAAATATTAAAAAGATGTATTCCTTTTAATACATTGTGGTACAGAGCACAACACTTACACAGTATGGACCTAGTGTCTTGATTTAAGCTAAGGAACCTGCAGCCCATACCACTGGTGCAAGTATTAGCATGGTAAAGAGGAAAAATAACATCTTATGAAAACAGTTTTCACTTCACAGAGCAGGAGCGTGTGCAGAGCACACTGACGAATGCTGATGCTGAGCACACCCATTCTCCTACAGAGGGGTGTACAGGGATAGGGAGAGCTGCCTTTGACGCAACAACTGCTGACCCTCTTCCCTGAGAGTAAATGCTGAGAACAACGTCCAGGGACGCAAGTGAGATACATGAATTAGTGAAACTGGCAAGGTGAGGGAAGTAATGAATTACAGACGCAAGAGCAGCTGTTACACAAGAGTACTTGTCCAATGATGGCATCTTCAGATTTTTTAAAAGCTAGCTATCTGGACTATTCTGTTCCCATTTTCAAATGCTAATGTGAACTCACAAAACACTTGGACCGTCTGTCTGTACATTCTGTCCAGAGAGTGTTCCACAATTAATACAGGAAAAACAGCAATAAAGAGAAAGGAAAAATTGCAATAATGTCCTTTCACGTTCACTAGCAAGTAGGTAAGGGTTGTATGAGAAAAGGTGTGACCAAATTTCATGAAAGATAATCATAAACATGTCATTATTAAATATTAACCTGTACTATTTGCATAACAGTCCTAGAGAATTTCACTTGTCTAAGATTCAGGATGCTCAGAAAAAAGTAATTCTCAGGTCATCAATAAATTATTACATATTAGCTCTGTATAAGATCGTGTCTGGCAAACTGACTCATGGCACTGAGACAACTGAACAGTAACCAAGGGGCAGTAATTTCCGAAAAATGTACCACATCATCCTGCACTGGTATATGTGGGACAATCCTTAAATACATATGCCAATAGTCTAAGTTCTAAAATACCTCTTGCCTTTTTTCTTCAGCAAATCAAGACTGGTCTTGCGGCTTCAGGGCTTTTCCACTGGGCTGCATTACCAGTAGGTTTTGCCCTCAGAACTTTGCTTAGCTGCTGTTTGGCCGTGTAAGTCTCAGCCCAGACGATGGGACCTCAGAAGACTTCCTTGAGCACCTGCTGTGAACTGACTTACTTGCAGAATCTCCCAAAAGAATGTGACACCACAGAATAGCTCCTAGCACCCACGACTCCTGATGAACAGGGTCAACTTGTATTTGTTGTTTGGATGAATGAATGAACGGACTAACGAAGTATTATCTATGGATCAGCTCTGCTATAGTCTTTTTCCACTTCCACACACAAACTACCACATTAACAGTCCCTAAGTATGACTCCGAATAATTTTATGCTTCGAAAAACTGACCCCTAAGTTTAAGCACTCAAAAGCTCTCTCTATTGTATCACCCCGGCCTTCCTTCCTAGCCATGGAGACCAGGCTCGGCTCCCACCCACCACGAGATGATATTCCAGGCTAAATCTGCCTAACGAAATTATCCCTTTTATTACAGCCTTCTATCATGACTCTCCTCCTTCCTATAACACTTCTTTAGAATAACATTTATTTTTAACTAGTGCACAAAAACATAAAAATTGTACTTTTCTTCTTTTTGTTCTTGAGACAGGGTCTCACTATGTAGTCCAGGCTGGCCTTAAAACTCCCCATGAAGCCCAGGCTGGCTTTGAACTCTTGATCCTCCGGCCTGAGCCTCCCTAGCGCTGGGGTTACAGGGATGAGCTAATCTAAATGCCCAGCTTCAAAACTGTACATATTAGCGGCATAACATGCAGTGTTTCAATACATGTCTACGCTGCAATGTTTAAATCCATTGAAAATGTCTCCTCATGTATTTACCATTCTTTGTGGTGAAAACTTCCAAACATGTTTCTTCTAACCTTTCGAAATATGCACATATGATTGTTGTCCACAGCCACTCTAACGTGCAACAAACAGGACAACGCAGCTTCTTGCTCCTGTCTAATGTAACTTGGAACCCAATGATCAACCTTCCCCGCTAACTCCTCCCTACTTGCCCAGTCTCTGGTAACACCAATATCAACTTACATGCAATTAACTGTATTTATATCCAGAGTGAGAACATGAAGTGTTTGTCTTTCTGTGATTGCAGAATGAGCTCCAGTTCCATCCATGTTGCTGCAAGAAGACTTCATTCTTTTGGATGACTTAACAGCTTTTCAGTATGTATTTGTACATTTCCTTTATCTATCCAGAGCTATGAGCACTTCAGTTGTAACCTTTTCTTAGCCATTATGAATAAAATGAAATCAAATGGGAGTGCAGGTGTGTCTCTGATGTACCGATTTTTATATTCGTCATAGTGGATCAGGTCAGATGGTTCTATTTTCAGTATTCTGAGGCGCCTCCCTATGGTCTTCTACAACGGCTGTACCAGTTTACTTTGCCTGCTGCAGTGTGCAAAGGTTCCCTTTTCTCCATGTCCTTGCCACTTTGCAAAAGAGTGACACTAGATTCCTACTCTCCCTCCAGTTACAAAAATCTAATGGATCAAAGGGTTGACTATAAGACCTGATACTGTAAAATTCCTAAAAGAAAGCATAGAAGAAATGCTTCTGGACACCAGAATAGGCAAAGATTTTTTAGCGAAGACCACAAAAGCAAAAGAAATGAAAGTTAAAATAAACACATGGAATTGCATCAACCTAAAAACTTCTAAACAGCAAAGGAAACTATCATCAGAGTGAAGAGACAACCTACAGAATGGCATAAGTTGTTTGCAAATTGTACATCTGATAAGGGGTTAATATCCAGAAGGTATTCCAAAAAACTAAAAAAATTAGCAAACAAGCCTAAAGACACTTCTGTAAAGAAGTCATACAAATGACCATTAAGTATATGAGAAAATGTTCAACATCCTCTAATATTTTCTATCTGTCCTAGCCCACAGCCAAATGATCTTTTATTTCTCTGTTTTAGCAGTCAAACGTCTTCCCTCTGAGTCATCTCAATTATCCGTACGTTATCCGCACCGCACACCCCAGCAGTCTCCCTCTATTGCGTTCCTTAGTAAGGGGCTCAGAAACTAGAATGTGGTCACACCAGGGCCCACTGCAAGCTCATGCAGTGTTCGCTGCACATTTATGTCTGTTAAAGGACACTGCTTCCCACATCCACGTGATTTACCAAATTCATTTTGTTTATTCATTTGAACCAACTCCTTCCTACTTTGAAATACCATTTCTATCACGTCTTTAAAGATGAAGCATTTTCTAACAATAAACACCTGCTTTCTCCAAGGCAGTTCAGATTAAACCCGATCTTTTGTCATCCTCAGCACCACAGCACATTGTTGCAAAGGGAATAAATAGGTCAAGGGAAACAGTCAAGAGGCAAGAAAGACATAAGAAATTTTTTACAGCCTCGTCACTTCAAAAGGCTAGATTTTCTTTTTGTTGTCAATGCAGAATATGTTTACCTTTGTGGACATTTTCTTTGGTTACAAAAACAGTTTCATTTAAGTACTTAGCACAATCCAACAAAAACTGGATAACTTATATCCATTACTGCATCCCTAAATGACTTTTGGTATCTTTTGGTGATCAATGCCACTGTTAAATCCCTTTGAAACTCAGGTCTAATGTGAAATGCAACCGGATCAACCCTCTTGAGGTGCATACAGGATTAATACAACACACCATTCACTCTCATTGTACTTCTATCCTAAACCCTGTGTTTTTTTGGTTTTTTGAGACAGGGTCTCACTATATAGCTCAGGGTGGCCTTGAAATCATTATGTAGCCAAGGCTGACCTCAAACTCGCAGCAATCCTTCTGCCTCAGCCTCCTGGAGGGCTGAGATTACATGTTTGTGCCACCACACCCAGCTAACCCAAGGCTTGTACTGCTTATTGTTTTGCTTGCATAATTCAAATCCTCTATTGATTTCAAATCTGCAAGTCAAGACCACTTTGCATCTTTCCTTTCTCCTGCTATGACTTCTCATTTTTAAACTTCCTTCCACCCAAATCCTTATGCACAACTTCCACTGTCATCTATTTTCCTACTTCAATGAGGGTAACTTCATCAGATCTTTCCCCAACAGTACACCCTTACATAAAATAAACTTGTTTTTATGTTATCATGTTGACATAGGATGTATATTCCACCAGACTATCTCAAAAATATGTTTAAAATCTGTCACAGAAAGATTACTTAGCTAAATAGCAAAATTAGACTTTTCTTGCTTTATGTCAGGCAATGAAATACAGAAATAGTAGAACTACACACAAGATCAGGTAGTATGTATTTTTAATGGTACTGGGTATAGAATCCAGGGTCTTTACACTAAGCTACATCCCCAGGCTACTTTTTATTTTGAGACAGGATCTTGCTGACTCACAAAGTTGCCCAGGCTGGGCTGGAACTTCTGATCTCCCTGCCTCAGCCTCCCAGAATATTGACATTACAGACATGTACCGCCCTGCCCAACCTCTGTTTATTTCCTTTGGTGTAGGGGGAGGGTGTTCCAAAAAGCATATATTCTTTTAAAGTATTTATTTTATTTTTTCTTTTCATTTTATTGGTACCTTTTAGATGCGCATAGTGGGAACATTTATCAAAAGGAATTTGTACCTGTAACATGGTGTATCTTGCTTTTTCCCATTCCCCTCCCTTTCCTTCAGCTCCTCTTTTTCTTTTTATTTACAAAAGCTTTGGGTCCATTTTGTCCTTCTATTCTTTTTTTCTTGCCACCCAGCCCCCTGGCCCATTTCTTGAGACAGGTTCCTGGTAGGTAATGTAGGCTGGCCTGGAACCTGCTGTGTAGGCCTGGCATTGAACTTGAGATTCTCCTGACTCAGCCTCTCAAGTGCTGGGATTACAGGTATGTGTCACCATATCCAGCATGCAATGTGTATATTAATGAGCTCATTTAAGCCATTCTGTAATGTATATACACACACTTCATTTCAAAACATGTTGCACATCATGAATAGTTTTTGCCAACGTAAGAAGAAAAATTTAATAAAAATAGACAAGAAATTTGACAAATACCAGACAAGTACTGACTTCCTTTTAAGCATTTCTACACAAATTATATGCCTTCTGTAACTTCTCAGCAGAGAATGTTTAAACACATTATACATCTATTTCCCATTATCATTATATAAATTTATCAAAAGAATTCACCTTCATAATACAGCTCCAGTAAGACTTAAAAGCTTCTTCATATTTTGAAGGCAGATTTTATTCAATCTACTAAGAAAAAAAAACCCATAAAGACTGTGTTGAGTAAAATACTAACAGAAATGGGAGTACAGAAGGCTTTTTAATGATTATATAATTCCTGACTTGAAATTCTGGACAACATAGGTAGTTAAAAGATATTCTCCTTAGTAATGTCTGACTCCTAACTGTAGAACCGTAAATTCTACTTGCTTTAGGCAATAAAGGATCCCACTGAGAATTTATTCTAAGATTAGTACATATTGACCAATAAATATTATACTACTTATCACCAGTATCAGTCATCAGTTATCTAAACAAATACTTTTGGATAGGCTCAAACATAAAACTTTAATGTAAAAAATTATATGACTATCTTTCAAGTTTAGTGGCAATTCAATCCAAGTCCCAGATTAGCAATAAAATAAATCTTTGTATTATTTACATAAATGACCAAAACACCCTTCTAACAATAAACTGAAACTGTCTGTGGTGGTGCATGTCTATACCCCAGCACTCTGGGAAGCTGAGGCAGGAGGACTACAAGGTTAAGCCCAGCCTGGAAAACTTAAGTGACTAGCAAGACCTTGTCTAAAATAAAAAATTAAAAAGGTCTGGGAATGTAGCTCAGTGCAAAGGCCCTGAGTTCGATCTCCAGTACTAGAAAACAAACAAACTGAAATACAAATTAACAAAAAGAGTAAAATAATAAAATAAAAAATGGTCTGAAAATTACTAAAACCACTTAAAACTTAAGCTAAAAATAATATTATTTGGCCTTAGGAGACGCTACTGATTATGAAAATAGTCCAATAAAATAAATCCAGTGAGTAATCTACACGAAGAGTAACTAAAAAATTTCTATATAAACTGGGGCATACGGGCCAGGGATGTAGCTCAGCAGCATAAGTGCCTGGCCGGCAAGCGCAAGGTCCAAAGTTCAATTCCCGGAACCAAAAAAACCCCAAAAAACAAAAAAAAAAACTGGGGCACTTGTAAGAAAGGGGGCATTACTTATAATATTCTTGGACAAAAAGCCGGGACTTTGTTAAGCAAACTGGCTTATAATTGCCCTTCCAAATCCCCACCCCCACTAAAGACAAATGCTGCCACTGAGCCAATAAAGTGCCGACAACAGGAAAAACTGACATTGGTAATCGGTTCCCTTACACTATGCAAGTAACATATTCATGTCCTGATTAAGGAGCCAGTTACTGGTCTTCAAAACCCCTCTATTTCCATGCGTGGAAGACTATTAATAGAGCAACAAATAACAATTAATTACAACCAAGCATTTGAATAGTGGGCCGGGCGTCATCCTAAGCATTTTTTAACAGCCCAGAAAGCCAAGGGCACTGAGAGCAGTGAGGTTAAAGATTCCGGGAGCATGTTCTTTCACGACACCTTTGGCCTGCAGTATGCTGTCATTACTGCTCCTCCAGCAGGAGAAACTGAATCCCACTTTTCATAAGCACACAAAACAGAACGGAGGTCTGAAGCGTCTGCAGTGACTGAGCACGATCAGGGGTAAGCAGACTTGAACACCTATGATACAGTTCTGATTTATGTGTTACCAGTGATTAGGCAGCAGCAAATATAGGCTCTGGGACAATTTGTTTACTTATGATAAACAAAAAACTATTTACTCCAAGGTTAGGATACTACACCACTACACCAACAACCTGTGCTACAGGTTATTTTAGGGCAAGGACCACAACAGAGATGATTATGATGATAATAACTAAGGTTAACTGATAAATATAATGAACCTAGTACTATTCCAAGTTCAGTAACACATTAACTAATCTAATCATCTTAACATCAGTATGAGGTAGGTACTGTTTGTTCTACATATGAAAAAACTGACCATCTGGTAAGTTGCCCAAGGACACACAGCAACAGAACTTGGACTGAACTCTATCTTCTTAATTACTTTGTAAGGATCGTATTTGTCCAGTAGTACATTCACACAATACACTGTATTACACCAAGAGTCCAGTCACATTATATCATATGAAAGTTAAGTTTCCAGCGATAGGCCTCAAAATCATTTGTTATTTTTTGTTGTTGTTATTACTGGTTTTATTCTTTTTACTGATTTGTTTGGTACTGGCAATTGAACCCAGGGCCTCACAACAGAACGAAGTTTTGATAGGTGCCTGCCCAAGATTCTTTCTTACAAAAAAAAAAAAAAAAATTAAAGGTAAGCTTAGGGGGATGGTAAGGGGAGGGCAGAGGAACCCTCTCACATTGCTGGTGTGAATGTACCACTATGGAAAACAGTACCGAGAACTCCCAACGACCACACAGAAATACCGCCCCAGCTGTACCACTCGTGGGCATACTGCTGAGGCCCACACGCTACAGTAATGAGTGCGTGCCTCTGCGTACAGCAGCACAGCTCCCAACAGATGCCCATCAACACATAAATGGGTAAAGCAAACGTGGTATAAATACCTAATGGATACTTCTCACTCATAAAGAAGAACGAAAGTATGTCACTTGCAGAAACATGGATGGAACTAAAATTGCCATGTTAAATGACATTAGTCAGATTCAGTTAAATATCACACAATTTCTTATATGAGATAACAAAAAAATACATAAATTAATAAATACAGAATTAAAACAAAGGAAGACACAAAACAGACTTCTGGAGACAGCAAAGCAGATGGGGAGTGCGGGCAGAAAGAGGAAAAAGGGAACTGAACTTACTATGATATGTTAAATGCATGTATCAGAACTTTCCTGAAATAAACTCAATCATCCTCTAATATTAACACATATTAACACATTGTAATAATTTTTTTTTAAATAGTAAAGAGTTAGGTTTTATCACTAAGATCAATTCTAATGCAAACATTATCTCTCTGGATGTTAAACCCACAATTACAACACAAGCTACCCTGTGAAAAATTTATTTCTGCCAAATTGCCAGATAACACTATTAGATATGTAAAACTCCTTGAAGAATGATACACATGTATATTTAAATACAAATCTTTAAGACAATTGAATATACACAGGGTTAAATTCACTTTACTGGGGATTTATACAGAGAGTCATTTACTTATTAACCTTGTCCTGTAAATCAAGCTCCAAAGGAAGAATAACTTTGAAATTCAAGTTCAGCATATGTATTTTGTAATTACATTATATTTTATTAGATATTTGATAATGAAAAACTTCCTGATCTCTAAGTTTTTAGATTTTATATTAGGGACAATTGTCCTCCCTACAGAATACCAATTTGAGACGGAGAGGGGAGAAAGTGAGGGAAGGAAGGAAAAAGTGAGATTATGAGGCTTGGCTTACTTCACTTGTTCTATATTTAATATTTTAGAAGCATAACTAACCCACAGAATAAAAAACATTACCCTAAAACTAGGTGTACCTTACAAAGTAAACACTGAAAAAACAGCAATAAATGTAACCAAACAATTAATATGAGCCCATGCTACTACCTTAAAGAAATAGATTATAAACATTAACAGTTTATTATAATTTTACTCAATTAGAAAGTAAAAAACACATGGGGAACTTCACAATAGATTCAGTGTCAGTCACTTAAACGCTCTGGGTTACATTACCGCCTCCCTTTTGAGCTGCTATAACCATACGCTGGAATAACTTCAGATAAAGTGTAGCACACAGCAGTTTTGTGAAACACTTGTTATTTCCTGCCTGTTGACCATAACCACAGTATGGGGACGCGCGCACACTTAACAGACATTTAATGAACGTGCACGAGTATCCCAATTTAGGATGACAACTCAGTTATCTCTTTATTGGTAGAGCATTCTCTAAAATACAGGTATATGAGAGACAGAATGCTTGAGTCAAAGGGACGAAGCAGAGCAACCTGATATTTTGTTTCCCAGTGTGAGATGTGGCCTCAGCATCTTCCAAAAAGTCTGTATTCTTTCTAAGGAAATAACAATGAACGGCCAATCACCGCAGCACTATTTCACGAAACAACCAGGCACGACTCCAGGTACTTCACACTTAGGCCCCAAACAATCCTGTGAGGCAGGTGCTTTACTATTCCCCACATGCAGCTGGAAAAATCAATGGCCAGAGAAAACAAGGTCCAGAGCATTTAAGCACTTGCTTCACAGTAAGAACACATAAGAGTTAAACTGCAACTTAAAAATCCTATCAAAAATTTTTCACTGACTGAATGAGAAATAATAAAATAACAAAAATGATGACAAAGAAAAGCTACCATTTATGGAGTGGTATACCACTGCTTATTTAAGACAACCCTCAAAATAACCCTATAAAGTAGGCATTCTTCTACTTTATAAATAAAAATTCTGGATAAAGAAAATGTTCTTGCCCAAGGTCATACACTGAAAATCAGGAGGACCAAGACACAAGCCCTTCTTTCTGTATCTTCAAAGCCTGGCTATTTTGGCAATGCCAATGTTTCAAAAGCTTCAGACATTTACATTACCAAACTTCACAAATTCTACCATGTCCATGGACTACCTGCACTACTAAGAACTTAATATTTATCCTTTAAATCAAGAAAAAACCTTGTGTCACAATATAAATGGAAAATAAGTATCACTTAAAATAGAAAATAAAAAATAATAATCTCAGCAAAAACACTATATCTGATGGCCTATATCTGGCATTTTGTCAGTAGCCGATTTTTAAAGATTAGGTGTTTTTAGAGGGCAGCTGTCTTGTAATTACAGACTTAATATAAAACATTCAAAGAAAAAACATCTGCACCAGAATATATCTTAGTGATAAAGTCAAAATCTTTAATTTTAAAAAATAATTATTAGTGATGTCAATACTGCACGATGTGGGTTTATTCTGGGAAGTTCTGGTACATGTACTTAACACAGTTTAATCCACTACAGCCCCTTTTCCTCCATTTCATCTCCTTCCTGCCTGTCCCCTTTTTTGTCTCCAAAAGTTTGCCTCTGATTTCCTATTCGTGTGTTTTTAAGTTTTTCATGTAAGAGAAATCATGTACCAAGTACTGTTTTCTGCTAAATGTGTTTGCAGCCACATCAAGGCTACTTGTTCTTCATTAAAAGTAACCTGCATTAAAGAGGTATTAACCTACTAACATCAAGGTGAAACTTTCTCCTTAAATAATCAGATTTGAAACACAAAAACAGAGAACAGTTTTCTCATTATGTGCTTTTACATCTTGCTGGGGACACATTTCACACTGGGAAATTATCAGGTTGTTCTGCTACCTCCTTTGATTCAAGCATGCCGCCTTTCTCACATACCTGTATCTTAGATAATGTTCTAATAATAGAAATAAATGAAGTATTATACTGTAATTAGCTGCATTATAAAGACGCCTCATCACAATGTGCATTAAGTGTTCTTGCACATTTAAAATATATACTGGGCCCTCAGAGATCATGAAAAGTTTTAACACACAACCCTGTTCTCAAAGAATTTCTTTTCTTGTTGCAAGTAGTACAATCCAAAAGGTGAATCAGGACGTAAGGCTACAGTTTCAAGGGTCACAATGGTTAGAACTCTGAGCACAAGTACTGCCATTAGATGAAGCTGGATTTAAATCCCACCTTGTGTTGAGCATAGAGCCTCCCTGGAGCTCCAGGATTCTCATCTGAAAACTGGAAATAATACCACTCTAAGTTTAAAGCTAAACGAATGTGCAATTGTTCAGTACCTGCCATGGATATATATATAGTACCCGTTACTGTGAGAACTAAAGAGAAAGATGTTCATATGAGCCAGAAAAAATTTATTTTCTTATAGAAATTTGACCTGGATCTTAAGAAAGCAGGTTTTCATTAAGACAAAAAGACAGGCAACCCAGTGAGGAAGGTACTGATCAGTCAAAGCAGGTATTACACTGGCGGCTCGGCAGTGCACTGGGGCTAGCTGAGGGCTCTAAATAGGAAGCTAATCCTCACTGAACCATTCTGCAGAGCACCATATAATTTTTAATTCAAGTACCTATTACTTAGCAATTGTAGAAATGCTTGTTAAAATTCAGGAGGCCACTGCAACAGTTTAGCAATGAGGAGGTCAGAGCTGAGATAAAAGTAACTCCAACCAAAGAAAAGAATGATTAGCTGAGACCTTCTGATGAAGAACTTCTACTGTACAAAGAAAAGCAGGAGACGAGGACTCAAGACTGACTGAACAAGAGAAAGTATGAAGCCCAGCAGGATGCTAGAGACAGGACACTCCTGCACCACAATGAGCAAAAAGGCAACATGCACGGAGACATGATGTGGGGCCATTTGCAAGCGAGGTAGTAAAACAGAGCGAGATCTAAGAAAAGGTCTCTGAATTTGGATGAGTGATTTTTGAGGATATCTTAAAAAAAAAGAACAACAACAAAAAAAAAAAAAATGGGAAGGGGAACTTGAAACCGGGCTGGGGATGTGGCCCAGTGGTGGTATCATTGCTGAAACCCTGGGTCCAGTCCCCAGGGAGAAGGGTGGGGAATGACCACTCGCTTAAGGACAATAGGCAGAGTACAGGGTAGGAGAGAAAAAATCTGGGC
Source organism: Dinomys branickii (assembly GCA_004027595.1). Classification (NCBI taxonomy): domain Eukaryota; kingdom Metazoa; phylum Chordata; class Mammalia; order Rodentia; family Dinomyidae; genus Dinomys; species Dinomys branickii. The sequence goes on along the minus strand of PVLD010002703.1, from coordinate 105,949 downwards.
CGTTTATTATTTGGCAGTAAAAATAAAAATAGGCAGAAGGAACACTCTGTAGAAAATAACCAGAATACAATTAATAACTACGACAATTCCAGTTTGCCACTGTTAGGCCTAAGTGAGAAACACTAGGTTTGGATTCCCTCCAGAATCAAGTCTCAGAGGGAAACATGATTAGGGAAGTAAAAGAGTTCTGTATCTAGGTGTTCAAAACTGTGTGTAATAAACAGAAAATCAAACCATAAACTCCCTACCTCCTGCCACTGGCTTTCTGAACGCAGACAGAACACACAGGACCTTCGACTTCAAAGGTTTAACCGCTGCAGTTTCTACCATTCCTGTGAGACTTATACCAATCATGACAAATAGTACAATCTTAATTTTCATGAGGCACAGGTCTCCATGAGCTACACTAGGAAATGTGCTATCCCTGTGTGAGAGTGTACCTGCATCCCCAAAATGATTTACGGTCCTCCACTTGCAGCCAGGTACTGTGAAACGCTACAGAAATTGTGCTTATGTTTTATATATGAGAGCATATTATACAACGCTAAGATAACTAGATTCTAATTTTTTGAAACTATCAATAAATTCTTAAAAGTTCTCATAGTCACTCTGTTACTTAAAAAAAGGGGGTGAGTTTTCAAAGAGAGGAAGAAGAAAAGTTGGCAATATCCGCCAGCCAAGTCAGAACTTGGATAATTCAGTGATATTTGTTCTGCTCTTGTAGCCTCCTCCTTTCCTCGTGCCCAGAATGCTGACTGGGGGAGGGAAAGCATGCCCACAGTGCTGGGCAGCAACGTCCAAAGCTGCAAACTCCACCACACTCACCTCTTAGTCCCTTGGTGAGGAGCCCAGAATGGTCTTTCCTCATCATCTCAATCAAGTCTACAAACGCACAGCAATAGCATGGCTAAGCAACTGGCCTGCTCTAAAAAGTTGTCTACGTTCTCTAAACATCTACTGTGTGTTTTTGTTGCAACATCATGAAGTCATGAAAGAGAAGAAATCTACTTCCAATATCCTTGGGATGTAAATATACCAGAGAAGCAGTAAAGCTATGACAGAAGTAAGCAACAGTATAAACAAAAAGTCAACAGAGTGCAGAACACATACAGAAGGATGAGTAGAGGTCAGATGCAAGTCTCAAATCAGGATTTCCAGCGCCAGCGAAGGTTAAATGAGGTCTGAAAAGGGAGTCAAGTAAGCACGGAGTGGGAAAGGGTATTGCAGATGAGAAGAGCAACACGCTGAATGGGAACTGATAAGGAACAAGCTGGCTGTGTGAGAAACAAAGCAGATCTGCGGGCTGGAACACCAAGTCCATGCTAGCAGAACAATCCGGAACAAGCCTGAGGGGTGGGGGTGCGCCAGCGGCAGCGTCTGCAGTTGGGTGGGCAGGACCGCTCAGGTTTCACACACTCTCCTCTCACCGTGAGTTTCATCAAAGAGTTAATTAAATTAAAGGAGACACTCCACAGATCTGGCTCCTCTATCACTACTTGCTCACTGTCAAGTTTAACAACTGGGAACCATGCCTCTGAAGGGCAGGAAAACGCACTGAGTTTAATACGAACATGAGCCACAATATCTTTTTAAAAATTAAGAGAACAGCTTTGAGGTAACGATACCTTTCAGTGTTTAGTACGTATGTTCACTATATCTCACCACAGTCACTTGTGCAGCTTTAAACACATCAGCAAGCACACTCACAACCTAAGCGAAAGAACTATGTAGTCTGGTCTCAGGTTCCATCTCGTTCAAAAGGCTCATTCACTGTCCTTAGGGTTTCCAAAGTGGTGTAACAAAAAGAATAGGCTAGAATAAGATTCATCAAAAACAACAACAACAACAACAAAAAGAATGAAGTTCTATAACACGAAGTAACAAGTCCAATAGGCTTTCAGCACCTAACATGAAGGAACTGATGAGAAGTGCAGACTAGCCCTCAAGTTGTTTGCCACCTATCAAAACAAACAAAACAAAAAACAAAACCCAGCTACACAGGAAGAGGGTGCCAAAAATGCATGCTGCACACAAGTGCAAACACATAGGGCCCCGCTGACAGTTAACAGGAGAGCGCCCCGGGGGTGGTCAGGGAAACACCAAGTAGGTTGCTGCGGGTTGGTCACACCCACTTGCAATGGCAGCACGTACGCTAAGGCGGGACAGCCAGGAGTCTGAGACCAGGCTGAACTACATGGTGAGGCCCTGTGTCACAAACACCCTACCACACAGCACATGGTATCGTTCCATGAAAGTTTTAGGGTCATTATTTCAGAGGCCTTTTTAATTCCATAAGTGACAGTGCTCTACAGATGTTCTTGATGACTCTGATTAGGTAAGTATACATGGTATAAAAATTATGAAGGAACCAAACGGCAATAATAAAAAAAACTGATTTGTAAATATCTAAATATAAAAAAGCACTCATGAGAATATGCTTTAAATCCTAAGAAAGAATACAGTAAGTTCGATAAAACATCAGTAACAATAGAAAGGATGTAAAAGAAAAACCTAATGTGAAACCATTAAAGGCCTAAATGAGACAGTTTCTAGAGGCGCGACACACAAAGGTGACAGGGTGCGGCTCTTCACTTGTTTGCCCTCCCCAGCTCAGCACCGAGCTTTGCAGCAAGCAGCAGGCTGTTTCTCCCGACACTTCCCTCTGCTCACCTCCCGCCAAGGCCTCAGGCAGCCGCCTCAGGCCTCTTCTTGTTCTCTCCTTTGTTTCACCCCACAAATGCATCCTGGTTGTTTCATTCAGTCCCTAATCCATTATGGAGCTGTTCCCTAAATTGTACTCTTCTCTGGGGTAAGCAGGCACCTAAAAAATAGCAAGCAGGCTGGGAATGTAACTGAGTGTTCAGCATGCACAAGGCCCTGGGTTCAATTCCCAACATCAAAGGAAAAAAAGTCAAATGAAAAGATGACTACTTAGATTGCTAGACTAGATTCTGATTAACTCTGACTTATCGTGTAAGTATGAAGTTTAACAATTAGCATGTTATGTGTCTAAGTTTTAAATGAAAGTTGTAAATATCTATTTTAATAAAATCAATAATTTTCTTAGTAAATTACTGAAAATAATCAGAATGACCTAACATTTATCTACAAACATTCCAAGACATACTCAAGCAAAACAAAGAAAAGACAACTTGTTATAACTGTTAAACCCTAACAAGGCCCCTAGGAGGGCAGGAAGACTGACCAAACGTCAAGTCTACCATACAGAAATGGGGTCCTCAACAAGCTCTATAAATGTCAAATAATGAAGCCATGCTTTAGTTACTCGTAAGCGACCCCGAAATGTCTGGACACAGAGCTAATGATGTTCAGTTGAGGAGCTGAAGAACGAAGCCTACGCCCCAGCATCACCATCTCGCTGTGGCTCTGTGGTTTTCATCTGACGCCTGAATCATAAGCCTGATGGTTTGTTATCCTCCCTTTGTTTGTAAGAAAATAAGAAAATGTATGCTCCTTATTACAGTCAAGCATTAGTAGATTAGTTCATTTATTCTTTCCTTCCTCTCTCTTTTACTTTTTGGTGGTGTGGGAATTAAACCTGTTCTACATAAGCACTCTATCACTGAGCTACATCTCCTTCCCCCCATTAAAATTTTAGGACAGGATCTTCCTAAATTGCCTAGGCCTGGCTCTACCTTGCAATTCTCCTTGCTTCTGCTTCCTAAGTAGCTGGAATTACAGTTGTGTACCTTTTTTTTTTTTTTTTTTGGTCTTTTTGAGAGGGGGGTCTCCCTATGCAGTCCAGGCTGGCCTTGAACTCACTTTGTAGCTCAGGCTGGTCTCAAACTTAAGACAATCCTCCTGCCTCAGCCTCCCAAGTACTGGGATTATAGGCATGTGCCACCATGCCCGGCTAGATCTGGTAGTGTTGAAGCTTTCTGGACAAATTCCTTGAGGGTTAGTTGTCCTCCTAGCAACTACAGTATCATTTCTTCAGTCACATGGCTCTAGTGAATTCCCAGTTGCCGTATGTTCAGATTATTTTTAAAATTTTAGTATCTTATAATTACATCATTCATTAATTCAACAAAAACTACTAAGTACCTACTATGGCCCAGGGGATACAAAAGGACACTGGTTGAATTAACTGCTAAATATAGAACATTTCAAACATTAATAAATTATGATAAGTTTGCATTCCTCAGTTTTAGTAAACAGCCTCATTCAGGAACCACCACAAAGTCTGCAGATGGTTCTAAAGCCACCCAGCTCTTACTCTCCTGCTTTCAAATACGAACCTTGCAGCCCAAATGCAAAGAACACACACCTCAGCATATTAAAATTCTGTGCTGTTTTCCTACCAAATCAGGCCGTCCCTTTTTCTGTTAATAACGTCACTATTCTGCAAGATCCATAGGATCAAGACTTCAGAATCATCCTTTACTGTTTTTTTGTGATAAATTTCACTTCAGGAGACTAAATCCTCACTTTGGTTACACAGTAGGAGAGCAAAATAAAAGGCACTAAAGGATTAGGGGGGGCATTAAATTCATGAAACAAAAACAAATGGTATATAGCTAGGCTTGAAGAACACTGAAGAACTTTTCTCTAAAATTAATGCTAAGATACTTCATAAAGAGCTTTCTCAGAGTGGAGTGGATTTCACTTGATCACCTTCTAAGAACCAGATACTAAGCTAGATGTTTACACATTACTTCAGTTTATATTATGCAACCTGCAGAATTGGTATTACCATTCATCTAAAAAATACTTTACAGAAAGGTTAAGTTACTTGCTCAATATGAAAAGTTAAAAGCACCAAATGGTGATTCAAATCTGGAACTGTCACATTCCAACATCTATGCTATTTTGACTAAAATCAATGCTTGCTGACACAGAAAATTACAAGGGTGTTGTAATTAAGCACTTTTCTGTGGGAAATAATGAAGTGCTCTAGAAAAAACTTGTGAATTCTTCTAAATCAACTGTTAATATTCTTCCAACGAATACTCAAAATAAACTTGTGATCATCCCAATCACAAACTAGACATCAAGAAAACAATTTTTTCAAAACAGATATTTCTAGTTCCAAACACAATCTTACAAACCTATAAACAAGAAAGAAGCAAGTCCCTAGTAGATCAGCACTCTTAACAACAGTTTTTTATGCAAAGGAGCTTACGAATGTAATTCTGATGATGGGATCCAAGATACAGCCAGTTACACAAAATCAATGATTAGCAATAAAGACACTAAGATTCTTGTATGTACTCTAAGGTGGTAAAGACCTGTATCATGTTTTGACTATGTAGGTATTTTTTCCCAATCTGTGTCTTGTCTTTTTAAGTACGGTTTTAAGTTACGGTTTGTAACTGGATATCCCTCTCCAAATTCCCATGCAGTCAAGGGGGAGCTAGCTTTTCCAAGGAAACGGAATGTAGGGTTTGCAACTGGTTCATTGTCTAGTGGTGAGATTGGGGATGTGAGGGCTACACCCACCCTAGGGTGGCAACCTGCATACAATGTAAGGGACAGAAGAGGCTTGCTCCTCTCTTTTGCTCTTGTTGCTTTTGCGGTCTTCCGCTGCATAAACTGTTGCCTTCCTGCCACACCATGCTGTCCTGGAGTCAGCTGATCATGCACCGAATCCTCTACAAACTGTGAGCTAAATAAACCTTTCCCCCTTTAACTTTGCGTGTTGCGCATTTTGTATTGGCAACGAGAAAAGTAACAAACATCCTTCGAAGAGTTGACATCTTAAATTTTTAAAATAAAATCCAATTTATCAGATTTTTCTTTGATGGTTCATGTTTTTGGTATATCTAAAAACTCAGCCTAACCCAAGGTAACAAAGATTTTGCTGTTATTATTCACATTTTAAAGGTTCACAAATGAAGTGTATAATTTATTCACTTACACTTCACAAATGAAGTATAATTTATTTTGAGGTAATTTTTTGTGTATGTGTGAAGTATATACAGTATATCTATTACATTTTTTAAACTTGGATATCCAATTGTTCCAGAACCATTTGTTGAGATTATCCTTTCTCCATTCATTTCAGCACTTTTCAGCAATGAGTTGATCAGACGTTAAGGGGTATTTCCGGAGTTTCAAACCTGCTCTACAGGTCTGCATGTGATCTATGCCAATCACATTCTCTTGACCACTGTAGTACTATAGACAACTCTTAAATTGATTAGAACAAGTTTCCTATTTTGTTCTTTTTCAAAATTGTTTTGACTATTCTACGTCCTTTGTGTTTCCTTACTAGTTTTAGGACTGGCTTGACATTTTCTATAGAAAGCCTGCCGTATTGGGATTTTGTTGAATCTACAGACTAATGTAGGAAGAACACCTCAATATTTAATCTTCCAATCTATGGACAAAAGATTGTTTCTCCATTTATTTAAATCTTCACTGTCTCTGAGTAATTTTTCAGTTTTTAATACAAACATGGCGTTTCTTTTATTAAATTTATTCCTAAGTACTTTAGATCTTTTTGATGTTATTGTGAATGTATTTCTTCCTTACTATGTTATGCAGATTTCACATCACTATTACATTATTAATCCTTGGTCAGTCTGTAGAAAAAAATAAAAACCAATTGGAACACGCAACCCCCCTTACACACACTAATTCTATATTCCTACTTGTCTTCTAGCCCATGTTTTCCCTTCTTTTCCTGTTAAAATTGAGGAAATGGTCCCTTTCCTATTGAAAGACTCTCTGCAGTCAGGATTCTGACCACCCTTGCTTTCTGAAGGACTTTCTGTCCTCCTTTCCTTCTCCATTCTAACTAAAATCATGCAGCAGTATTTTTGTACACAACAAAAGCAAAAACAACTTTTTTCTACATCTCATCCACCTCCAGCTTGTACTCTCATCTATTCCCCTGCACTGACAAGTTTCTTTTAGGGTGTATACAAACCCCACCTCTAGTTCCTCTGTCACTCTGTATCTCTCAGGTCATTCAATCGGGCATCCATCCCCACCAGTCCTTGAACTGGCTTATCGAAATTAGCAATGACCTCTAAATTACCAACTCTAATGGCCACATTTCTGCCCGGATCTTCTCAGCCTCTGAGCCAAACTCACCCAGGTGATAACCTCCCGCTTGAAACACTTGCATTACCGTGTCACCTCCCCACTCCAATCTCCCTCTAACCCTGCTGGCTGCCCCGAACCTCCTTCCAGAGAGCTTTCACACAATATCAGATAATTCCGGGATTAAAGGAGATGAGCGCACACAGTAGTGTTTTTACAGCTCTGCCTTTCCACTGTCAGGCACTCAGCACAAGCATTTACTGCATTTCTGACTATACCTCGTGAACCCCTGAAAGAGGAACTTCCAGAACTGCCTCACAAAGTGGCAAACGTGATGGGGCGTGGGAACAGCAAGGAGACTCTTCTGAGGGACACTAACGCCACGTGCCTTCTACTACAATAATCTTTTTAAAAACGTGAACTGCATTTTCTGATCAGTGCTTGTTATATCCACTCCACCCATCCTAGCCTACTGCCACCTCACTAACGTCCACCGCTGTTGACCCCTACTGGATCCAGTGGCTGATCTACTATGTGCCCCAATATTCTTTGCTTACAGTGATCTTGCAAAACATAATTCAGATGTCAGTCCCTGAATACAAATTTTCACACATCTCCCTTAAAATCTAAACTCCTTGCACCAGTGGTACCTGCCATCCACATGGCTCCAGCTTGTCATCTCCTTAAACACTGTAAACTGGTCACAGGTTCAGGCCCTTCACACGTGGTTCACTGCACACAAAACACATCACAGTCCTGCACCTCCTGTCCAGTGTCCATACTTCCTGAGAGGCCAACCCTTATACCTACATAGGCCCCCCTGCCTCCTTATCAGTGATTGTCTATTACTGTGCACAGTGCTTTTCCATTTTAACATTAGCACAAGTCTTATTTTTCCCCAACATGCATATAGTCTAAAATAAACAGTGGCCATAAGAAGTAAGCTATAAGACTACTTTAAGAAACATGTATCAGCTGGATGTGGTGACACACACCCATAATCCCAGCACTCAAGAGGCTGAGGCAGGAGGATTTCCCTGAGTTCAGGGGCAGCCTGGGTTGCATAGTGAGACCTTGTCTCAAACAAACAACATACCTCCAGCATTTCACAAGTCCACCTGTTCTATCTTAAAACTTTCTTAAAATAGAGATCCAGAGAATGAAATTGACTAGGTTGGGAGAAGGCCAGCAACCTCAAATTATAAGCAAAATTTTACACAACCATGTTCTCTAAGCAGATGTTCAGTGTGTACACCAGAATCTCAAAGGAAACAGTGCAAAAGATATGCCAATAAAGTCTGTCTGCCATTTAACTTAGAGACCTCAAATTCAACATATGATCAAGTCCTAAAACTGAGAAGAGCTATGTTTCGTTTATGTACTTGTTTTTGAGACAAGGTCTCACTATGCAGTTCAGGTTGGGCTTGGACTCACTGTGTAATCCAGGCTGGCCTACAATTCCTGGTAGTCTTCCTACCTCAGCCTCCCAAGTGTTGACTATTACAGGCGTATACCTCTGTGCCCGTTATTTTTAAAAAACAGAAAAAAATGCTGTTTCTTAAAAACCTAAGTCTTGCAACTTAGCAAACTGCAATAAAAAATGCTATACAGTTTAACCCCAACAATTTCCTTACACAGATGTAAAGGGGAAAGAGACGAGTGAAGACGCACTCATTCCAGGAAGAGGCTAAAGAAAATAAAGCGTATGAAGGGAAACATCAAAAATGTCAAGTTTTAGCCCCCAGTTCAAACTCTCACTTCCCCAAGATACCATGAGGCATTACCACCACGGACTCTGACCCTTTGAATTCTCCTCCACATCCGTAAAGAAAGCAAACGAAGCATTAGAGTAGTTGAGCCACTAATCACAAACCTGTGTGCTACTTTTTTAGGGGGTGTGGCTGGACAGAGCAATCCTTTACACAACGACATTCACTCCAGCCAGAAATCACAAGATCCAACCGATCCCTTCATGTGCTAAGAACTAAAACCCAAACATTAAGTGATCTGTTCAAGGTCAGAAGTTAGCTAAAGCCTGGACTGGAACTTTCTGTCCGTGTCTAGTTGAGCTTTTTTCTAGCTCTGTCAAAATCCCTAGCATAAGTTCCCCAAAATTTTAAAGCTAGGAAGAAGGAAAAAGGAGGAGGAGGAGAAAACTAGCACAACATGAAAGTCAAGAAAACTGTGAAAGTAAACACGACACTGCACAGACTGGGACTTCCTTCAAGAAACAGCACGCTTTCCAGCTCTGCACAGGAAAATACCTGATTAAGAGAATTTTATCTCTGTAGTTTATTATAATTATTTTGATGATTCAGAAATGACAAATAGAAACTACTTGACAGTAACAAACCTGCCACTCTAATTATGCTTATGACTTTTAATGCACAAATGAATCTCTGCTTCCCTGACTGTAAAGCTATCACTAATGAACAGGTCCTGTAACTGACTTAAAGAGAAAGAAAATGGTTTGTCACTTTTCCCAATTAAATTTATGCATACTATTCAAATATTCTACCAAGCCATTGCTCTAGCTAAATGATCTAAAGGATTTTCAGCCTCACTAAAGGTGTACACTGCTTACAGTCTTCACTAAAGTAACAGTAAGTACTAAAACCTTTTATCGAGCTATTATGCATTCAGTTTGTATGCAGTTTTAAGACATTCCCCTAAGTAAAAGTTTTTTTAAAACTGAAAGCTAAGAAAACACAGTGATTGATGTGATAAATATCGTACCTTTCCTAAGCTTTAAAAATAATAATAACTTTTGGAAAAATTGGCTTTTTGGGGGAGTGTGATTAGGAAGGTTGAAACCTTCACACTAAGCTAGAACCCCACATCTATCTACTTTTCTTTCCATCCATCTATCCATCTACCCATCCATCCATCCGTGCATCCATCTATCTATCTATCTATCTATCTATCTATCTATCTATCTATCTATCTATCTCTTTATTTTGAGTCAGGGTGTTGCTAAGTTGCCCTGGCTGGGCTTGAACTTGCAGTACCCTTGCCTCAACCCGCTAGAGTATTGGGATTACAGGTGTACACTACCTCCAGGGGCTGGAAAAGTTCATTTTTAAACCAAAACACACTACAATATTTTCTGCTCAACATACAGCAAATTTCCTTGATTAAACCCTATGAGCCAAGTTTTTCTCCCCACTTTCCTGCTTTATGTGGCATGGAGCATAACTTTACAAAGTGTTAACTTCTTCACTTTGTCAACTGACACTGTCTTCAAAAACAAACCCTTCACCCCAACACAGGCTTTGGTCTGCTATCCAAAATAAATGTAGTGCATATAACCTTAAGATATCTGACAGTCATGATGTAGAATTGTCTCTGTATGTGCCCAGGGTAACAACTACAAGAATATCCTCTTTCCCTAAAGTGGCTGCGTTCCAAGATACTGTACATTAAACTCTACTATGCAAAAGAGGAAGTCTGTACATAACTCCAAAATGGAACAAGGTGAAATCTCTACTCTTCTATCCAGAGAAGTATGGGCAAATCACTGAATTTTATTTCCACCTTGCCCTCCAGTCAGATGAACAATGAAGGGAAGAAAAGCTGGGCTGCGTCAAGAAATAATGGTAAGGGAGAGATACTGCTCATAAACAAGTTACTTGACTTCTGTGCCTATCTAGTTCCTGGCTAATAAACAAGAGTAATAGCCACGTCACAGTGTTGTTGTAAGGACCAATTAACTTCTTGTACGAAAATGGTTTGCCCGGTAAAAGGAACATAGTAAGCCCTCAGTAAGAGCCAGTTCCTTCCTCTTTTAGCTCTGGGCCCTCTGTTCTTTGTTCTCTACACTCATTCCTCCTGATGACTCAGCCTCTCAGGACTTTTATTAGCAAATGCTGAAAACTACTGCATCCATCAAGGCCCTGTTGTATGTGTGCACGCCCACTGCGTGAAGACACTGATACTCAGGAGGGCAGAGCAGAACGTTACCTAGACATGTTACCTTCATCATAGACAAATCTCCAACAGTTTCCATCTCCAGGAGATTTGTGCTACCACTCAAAGTGCCTGAAATCATACTAGTTATTCTCCTTAAAAAAAAAAAAATCGGGACTTCTTCCTAATCCTTTTCTTTTCTGAGTGGACTCCGCAGTGAATAATCCTTGATCCATTCTTCCCCTACAAAAGTAATGCTGAGTAACTGAGACCCACCAAGTTTACCTTCATAATCCCTACGGCATGGCCAGCCTCACTCACCTTCTCTCCCTCTGCCACCGCCAGAGTCCAGGTCAGTTTCTCAGTCTCAGCTGCCACGGCATTTCTGGGCCAGGTGACTGTTGCTATGGGCGTGTCCTACGGACTGTAGGACAGTTGGCAGCACCTCTGCCTCCACTCCCCGCACACCAGCAGAACCACCCCCTACAAGTTCTGACAAGCAAAAACGTCTCTGGACATTGCCAGATGCCCCCCACCAGGGTAAGAACCAACCTCACTACTGCCTCCCCCATCTCACACTTGAGTGTCGCTACCCCACGTCCTCACCACCTCACAGGTGTGACACAAAGTAAGTCCCTAAGTTAGTAAGCCTCCAACTGCTTTCCTTTAGCTAGCACAGCTTTTATGAGTCATCTCTCTCAAATCTACTACAATACTCCCTGTCACCTTCGCAACTGTTCAGAGCTCCCCCTCACCCCGCTTTGATAATCTGGCTGCAATGAAATATTATTCCACAAGCCTCTTTACATAACGGCTACTCAGCAGTCCTTCAGTAACCCGTCCGGTCCCTTCTCTGTTCCGTTACTGTCACTCTGGTTCGGATGCCCATTCCAGACTGTGCAAGGCCTCCTTCCATAGCCTCTAACTTCTCTAACATTCAAAGTCAGAAACTTTCAATGGTCTCCAGTGCCTACTGGAAGAGGTAGGAAACCTCTCACGGGTTTTTCAATCTTTGCTTATATGGCTTCTTTCTTATTCTATATTCCATTACGCAAAATATACTCTTCCTTCTGTGGAACTAGTCCTACTCGGTCCACTTTTGGTCATGTTACTTCTCTACCTGGGAGCCCTGTTTATCCCACTCTCCATCCCACCTTAAAGTCCACCTAAATCCAGTTAAAAAAAGCCTTTCCTATTAATACCTCCTTTGTGTGTATGAAACACACTGCTCCTCTCCTATAGCATACACGTCCTACTTTATGCTGCACGTGAGGGTGAGGGTTCCATAGTTTACAAGCCCCTCCAGAGTGTCTCACCTGTCTCTGAAACTCAGCTATGCTTAGGCAGAGAACTCAGAATCCTGAATTGTCCCAAATTTGTCTTACTTAGAAGGCAATGGCATGTTGTCTTCAGAAACAGCCAAACTCCCTTAAAAAAAAAAAAGTTTAAACCCAAGGGGACATGGTGGTGCTCACCTGTAATCCTAACTACTCCTAAAGCTGAGGTAGGAGGATTGCAAATTCAAGAGCAGCCCAGGTAACTTAACAAGACCCAGTCTCAAATAAATAAATACGATTAAGGGTGCACTTCAGTGGCAGATGATGTGAGCATGTGCAAGGCTCTAGGTCCAATCACCAATACCAACAAAATGAAGAAAGAAATTAAGCCCACACTTCCCTTTGTCTCATATTTCTATGTCCTAAGCTAATTTGTACTAAGTAAAGTACCTTCAAGATATCCAGAATGCTACTTAGCATAGGTTTAGTATCTCTTATCTGAAATTATTAGAACCAGAAATGTTTTCTATTTCCAACCTTTTTTCCAGATTTGGGAATTTTGCTATATATAATGCATTTTGGGGCTAGGATCCAAGTCCAAACACTAACATCATTTATTTTATATGCACCATACTTGTAGCCTGAGAGTGATTTTGTACAATGTTTCATAATTCTGTGAAAGACGTAAAACTTTCCACTTGTGGTATTATGTTGGACCCCAAAAGTTTTGGATTCAGTAGCATTTCAGATTTTGGATTTTTGGGTCAGGGACGCTCAACCTCATTATTGTGCGAGTCCTGCTTCAGGGAGTTCCTACAATTTTCAACTTGTAACTGAACCCTGAATACTGTACTTAAGCTACTTAAGCTTTGTTGTTACACAAAAAGCCAAAGACATTTATTTCTGAATTCTAAAAAAATACAGAAATAACTCAGACTGGGTTAAATATTTTCAAGTAAAGTTTACTTGATACTAATTGGTCCTAAATAACACATTTAATATTCTATATTAAAAATTGCAAAGTTTATTTCATCTTTCTCTGCCCCAAAGACACAAACCAAAATGGAACATGGGAGGCCCGTTCTTAACTTTAGCTCCTAACTGACCTGAGGTATGTGTTAGTATTTCCATACAAAAACAGGGATGACCATGAACAGGTAGGTTCTGACCAGACCTCTTTCTGTAGAAGTTCTACTCTAAATCTATATGGAGACTATCGTAGCCCACTCTGTGACCCCTCTTTATCAGGTGTGGCAAACTACAAGCCCTGCTTTGTATGTTCCTGACTTAAAAATGATTTGCACATCTTTAAAAGGTCATAAAAACACAAATGACACAGACTATATGTGTGGCCAGGAATGCCTAAAATATTTATTATTTGTCCCTTTCAACTGCACGAATCTGGGGTTCCTCCTTGTCCTTCATTGGGGCCTTCAACCCTTAACTTGTCCTTCCAAGGTTTTAAAAAGCAATGCAGGGCTGGGGATATAGCTCAGTGGCACAGAGCCTGCCTGGCAAGCTCAAGGTCCTGAGTTCGATTCCCGATGCCAAAAAAAACAAAAAAGTCTGTAAAAACAACTCATTCAACTTAGTCATTTAAGCACTTCATTCTACACATGAACATGCAATGCTCAGGCTGAAGAGGCAAAGAACCCGACCCTGACAGAACAGCGCTAGTGAGACAGAAAAGTGGAGTCAGAAGCTTTCAAAATACCGGCCCGGTGCGCCGCCCTCACCACTGTGCGCCGCCCTCACCACTGTGCGCCGCCCTCACCACTGTGCGCCTATGTGTCAGGCTTTAAGTTCCGACACCTTGGATAACTGGCTTGGATCAATAAAAACATGAAAGCTTCAAACCTGTTCCTGACTCCTACTAGCCGCTATGAATCATTAAACATTAACGCTCCCCACACACATTAGATAAGAACTTTAGGAAGCTTTCTGTTTCAAGAACAGATACGATTTTTTAAAAAGGCTTAATTTTAACTCTACCTGTTTCTCCCAGGCCACAGATTGAAGCAGATATGCACATTGCACTTGCAGCTGCCTCAGTACTGTGTTGTAACCCAAATCCACAAGTTCTTCTAAATATTATCACATGCACACTGGAAAACACTATCCAGTTTACATCAGCTGCACGTTCTATGAAGAATTACAAGTTCTTTTCTTATCTGCTTGCGAACTATTAGCTAGAAACTGGAATTTCTTAATCTCCCTAAGAATTTAGCTTCCTTAAAAAAAACTGTTTCTTCGGAGCTAGTAGTAGAGCGCTTGCCTAGCGTATGCAAGGCTCCAGTACTGCAAAAAACTAAAAAAAAAAAAAAAAAAAAAAAAAAAAAAAAAAATTTTTTAAACCCTGCTTCTTGGATTCCTGAACCGACTTTACCGGTTAATTCAAATTTAATACAACATTCTGCCCACACCGACAACTTTACTATTCTGCAGGATGCAAAGAGCTATGTATTTACTATGATCTGGAATTGAAATACATGAACCACCCAAGATCCTACAGGAAGGTGCTCTTGCAGGGCTGAAAACTGCGGGCTCTCGGGGGGGGGGCGCCCCGCCCCCGCCCCACCGCCGGCGTGCGGTCCCCTCCCGAGGGGCGAGCCCCGGCCGCCCGGCACCTGCGGCCCCTGCCCGCGCCCGCCTTCGCGAGGCGGCGCCCCTCCGCCCCGCTCGGGCTGCCAGCCGCCGCCGCCTTACCTGGAGGACCACGTCGTTGGGCAGCTGCGCGGCCCGGAACAGCTCCAGCACCCGGCCGTTGACCACCACTTTCTTGGTGCTCTCGATGTCGCAATAGGAGAAGAGATCAGAGTAGTATTTCTGCTCCGCGTCGCTCAGCGTTAAGCCTTCCATCTTCGCCCCGGCTCGCGGCCGCCCCGCCCCGCATGCACCACGCGCGGCGCGGCCCCACGACCCGGACCAGCGGGGCTGCGCGCGGCCCGGCCTCCCCGCCTCCTGCTCGCGCCCGCGCCCGCGGCCTCGGCTCCGCGCGCCCGGGGCGCCGCAGCCTCAGGGCCCCGCGGAGCTGGCGAGCTGGGCGCTCGGCGGGGCTGTGGCGCCGACGCCCGCGAGGCCCCGCGCAGCCCCGGCTTCGGCCGCCGCGAGGGCGCGGGAAGGAGGCGGGGAACGCGGCGCGAGGCTCGGGCGGACTCCGCCTCCGCGGGTTCGAGGTTCCCCGGCTGCCCGCCGCTCTTCCCCGACTTCCCGCCTCGCTTCGCCTTCCGTCCCCGCCCCCGCAGCGGCGGCACTTTCCCCAAAAGTTGTGGGGCTTCGAGCCTAAAGTTTCGGGGGCTCTGGGCTGAGCGTGGCTGCCGCTCCGCCTCCCGCCGCCGCCATTAACAGAGCCCCGGCCCGGCCCCGACGCGCCCGCACCAGCGCTGACAGCCGCGACCGCGCTCCAGACCCGGATGTGAGGCCGAGAGGAGGGAGCGCGAGACGGAGAGAGAAACACCCACCGGGCTGGCTCGGCCGCTCCCGGGAGAGGAGGCCGCAGCGCCCCCTGGCGGCCGGAGCCCGGCGGCGGGATGGCGAGTGACCTCCTCTCCCGGTGCGGGAGACCCCCAGGAAAGGGGGACCTGGGGACCCGCGTGCGGCTCCCCGAGAACCACAGAACTTAGATTCGGGGGACTGTTTTCAGGGTTTCGAAGCTTCTGGTTCTAATCTCTGAGTAAACGCTTGATTGAAAGGAGGACATTGTTCAGGTTACTGAGAAGTATCTATCTTTTGATGTCAAATGTCTTGGAGGCTGAGTGCCATCTGCTCCCACGGGCTGTGAACACCCAGGAGATCTGGGGACCAGGATTCCTCCCAGAGACGCTAGCACTGAGGCTGAACTCCCAGTCTTGCTCCAAATCGTTTACCCGAAGATAAAATTTGGTTGAATTGAGGGGGGGAGGTGACAAAGTTTTCCTCTTTGTACGAGGTCATCATGGTCAGTAGGATCTGAACACTGTCAATTTATACATCAACCCTATAAGCCCGGCGGGCCTTGAGCAGACCCCAAGGTTCCCGCCACCCCTTATTTCCTTCTTCGTGAAAATTATTCAGCGGTGCTGTCTTAACCTGCATCTATATTGGAGAAAGGATTCTTAAACTCTCCAATGGACTAACAAGATCAAATACCAACTATCTCAAAAACAACAGCTAAGGCAGAATTACACAGATTTCTTCTAGATTTGGTTTTTTTGGCTTACCCGTGTTCTCCACAATGCTGACCCTATAAGTAGCCCATAAAAGGGCATTATTGAGGGTTCACAACCATTTATCTGTAATCCTAAAATTCAAAGAATACTGCAAACCCAGAGATTCTTCTGTAACATTGCAGCAGCAAAAACCTGCCTTGCCTCATTAGCAGGCAGGATCCTAACTAAACCTGTGTAAAGCTATGGTATTTATAGATGGCACTTTCTGTTAATATGTATTCATATTACACCAGACTTTAATATAATGCTAATATTTATAGTTATAGGTGTTGTATTATTTTCCCTTTTAGAAAAATAATATGTAAGCACAAGATAGGAATTGGCTCACGATTTTCCTCTGCTGCCTGTCCCAGCCCACTGACTTTTGTCCCACCCCTTGAAATACTCTTTGCACAGACTTGTGCATGACTTGCTCTTACTTGTTCGAGTTCCTTGTCAAATATCACCGTCTCAGGCCTGCCCTCAAGACTGCAACTGCAATCGTTCCATCACGTTCTGTTCCCCTTATCTAAATTCCTTTCCTTTACAGCGACTTCTTTACCTAACACTAGAGTATGTATCTGTTTATGGTTTTAATAGCTAGCATTTAACTGCTTACCATCCTTCAGGTAAACTGTTCTTAAACTTTTAAGTTAATGGGCCTATTATTTACGACAGAAACGGACACTACTAGCATTTCTTTCCTTTTTGGAAAATTAGGAAACTGTTGTAAAAACGGGCTGGGTAACTTGTAAGTCATGCTGTTATGATCTGGGTTAGAGAGTCAAACCCAGGGAAGACCAATTCTAGGAAATAGAGAGATAGATCTTTTGCAAACACGAAGACCGAGAGGCGGACGGAGCGAGAGGAAAGGAACATCAAAAGACTGATGATGTGTCGTGTCCACGCACCAGCCCCTTAGGAGGGATGCGATCACTGTGCACTGCAAACTCGGACTGATGAAAAAAAAAATTGAAAAAAATAGCCATCGCACACAGCCTCACTTACCTCTTTGTCCAGTCCCCTAAGCCACCAGCCTATATTTACTAGAAAGCTTTTCTTCCTTGGAATCACAATTCCAAGGCCAATGTATGGCACAGTAGTGTGCACCGAGAGCTAGTAGAATTTATGAACGATTGGATGAGTTTTGACTCTGACGTGAGGGGCTAGCCGCATCTCCTAGTTGCTAGGGCTTACTTTCAGCAACCTCTAGCTCCACCCCGTTTTCACAGTGTAAACTTATAGGATTTCTTCACGTCCAAGTTTGGGACTTGAAACCTTCCTTCGCAGTCCATAGTGGCTGACCTTTCTCTCTCTGTTGCCTTCTGAACCTCAACTGAGGCTGTTCCATACCACGGCAGGTTCTCCCTTCTCAGTCCTGCAGTCTTCACATATTCGAAGACATGCTTTGGGCATCATATCCCAATGTAAAACAAACTGCAGGATCTCATCTTCAGGGACCAGGTACCCCAAGGACCTGGTCATTGGTCACCGACCCTTTGGTGGGTGCTCTGCTGGCTCGATTCCTGGGTGCATTCTTCTTCTCACCCTCCCTGGTCAGCTGCTAACACTACATTGTCCACACCTGTGTTAGAGGATGTGGACAGGGACTCTTTCTGTGGTCCGTTGCCTTTGGGGCTTTCCTGATGCAATTAGGTCAAGCAAGGGTTTTCTCACTGACAAGCAAGGCCAAAAGGAGGCCAAAAGGTCACTAGTACCGCACGTTCTAAAGGAAACGGGTAGTCAGGCTCCCTCCCCTTACTAAGAACTACAGTAGCTGAGTGGGCCCTACTGCCAGCCACCTGCCTTAGTGCACAGACCCACTTCCTGGATGAAGGAGGTGTTCTGGGTATCACAGGCTGTGAGGAGCACAGAGGAGCTGTGAACCGTTCCAAACAGACCCATCACCCCGCACAGCAGCCAGGGGCCCGGGAACTGGGGACCCTGCACGAATGGGAGCTTCTGCTGTTCCCACTGAACTCTGGGTGGCCTGGGACTGAGGGTGCTCCTACTGAGTGAGAGTTTTCTCTCTATCGTCACTTAAGTTTGTATTTCCAAGCATGAAAGGAAAGAAATACGATTTGACAAGTGCGCCCTTTGGGGTCAAGTCTAATTTCTTTGCTGTACATTTCTAGACATATCAAATTTTAAAATAACATCATAAGAAAGCTATTTTTAAAACAGACTATTCTATGGTTATGGGCTTACAGATGCTCATTTTCAGGTAAGATCAACTAGCTGGTCATTGTCAACCAATACATAAGCTACTTTTCTAACTAGAAATCTCTGATTTCATTTTTAAGATAAATAGCATGCAGTAAAATTAATTATTTTTGATATTCTGTTCTCTGAGTATTGACAAATGCACATCATAGTGCAGTCACACCAAGATCAAGATGCACAACCAGCCCCAACCCCCCACATTCTCCATGTTCTCCTTTTGTAGTTCAGCCCCTTCCCCACCCACTGCTTTGTGTTCTGTTCTCATACTTTTCCCTTTTCTAAAATGTAATGTAGGGTGACTGAAAAGAGAAAGGAAAGGAAAGGAAATTTTGTATTTATAAAGGGAAATTATGTAGATATGTGTATACAGGATAGTTAACATAGTTGAACTACTGACTTCTATCGCTTTACTGAAAGGAATAATGATTAATTATTTGATCAATCTTACATGTCTCTGTTTGTTCTTCTGAGAAGCCACTTTGAAGATATCAATATGTAATACCACAACCATTGATAATTTCCTACCACTCTGTCTGTAACTCTGTATTGCTTGTATTGTTCTTATGCTATTTTGTAAATGGATGTCTGTCTATTAATATGCTTTCCTTATTTTTAAAATAAATTTTTAAAAAATGGAATGGAATGGAAATGGAATGGAATCGTGTGGTTGATTGCCTTTCAAACCTGGATTTTTTTTACAGAACACAATGCAGTTGAGATTATTCCACATTCTTATTTGTGCCCGTGATTCATTTTTTAATTGCTCAATCATGCTCTGTTGTGGTGGATAGTTACAGTTTGTTTATCCATTCACTAGCTGAGGGACATTTGGATTGCTTCCAATTTTGTGGTGATTATTAATAAAATAGCTGACTGGAACTGATGGGCCAGTGGTAAGCAGATGTTTAACTTTGTAAGAAGCTGCCAAACAATTTTCCAAAATGGCCGTACCACTTGGACTCTCATTAGCAATGTATGTACATTTTAGGGATTTTTTGAACATCCTCATAAACCATTCTAAAGTCATCTAATAATTGTATAGTAGCATCTTATTGTGATTTAAATTCACATTTCTCTAATGACAAGTCATATTAAGCAAATTTTCCTGTTATTGCTCACCATTTGAATTTCTTCTTTGGTGGAGTGCCTATTCAAACAATTTCCATGTTTCACATTGGCTTGTTTTCTTATTGTTGACTTTTGAAAATTCTTTATTTATTCTTGATAGACATCCTCAGTCAGATATGTCATATGCATGTGTAACTATTTCCATAGCTTGCCCTTTTATTCATTCAGGAGTATCTTTTCCAAATAGAATATTCCAAATTTAGCTTAAGCCCAAATTAGAGGCAGCATCAGTAACTGGAAACCCATTGGGGAGAGTTTGTTCATGCATCTGGTCACCCACTTTGTGTAGGAGAGATGAACTCAAGACAAAAATGTACTTTAAACCCATGGACAGTGAGCAATGATTTGTTCAGGGTACCAGGGGCTTGGAGAGAGACAGTCTGAAATAACTGAAAGAAGGAAGTCTGAAGAACATCACATCTGTGAGCCTGTGGGAATGGGTGTGAAGAGTGAATATCTCTGTACTGCATGTCACACCCACCAAAAAGCACCACCTGTGGAGGAGACAGAAGATGGCCAAGTAGACAGGACGACTCGGCCAGCTAACGTCAAGCAGCCCGTCCACCAGTCACCCTCCCTCCAGCAACTCAATGGGTATTACCATAGCAATGGAAAATATGCAGGGACCCGTACTATGGGATTTTACTTAACAAGACCAAATGTCCAAATTGCCAGCCACAGAGGTCCAAGTTAGTCCTCAACACAGCATTACTCGTCAAGGAGACAAGATGTTCGGTGACAAGTGGGTTTATCTTTAATGGAATCAAACCTATTCTGGGCATATCTTTGCTTTCCCTCCAACAGTGCCCCAGTGGGCACCACTGTAGAACAATCTGTGTGTATGCACTAATTCCCCATAGTGGATGAATTTATTATGTATCACAACATATACTAATTTTTAGAAAAGGTTTGTGAAAGAGTGTTCACATCACCAACCTGGGACTGTATCACATCACTTCAGAACAAGTGGCGTGATTTACGGGACTTCTCATAAGCCAGGCCATCCACAGACTGCTGACCCAAGAAGGTCATAGAAAAGCTAGTTGAAGGGGCAGCTCGCTGGGTGTGAGCTTGCACGTGATACTCTGTGAAGAGAGGACTCCACACCCGGGATACAGTGCACACCCCGATGACCAGATGTCCCCGGGGAATAGACTGACACAATGAGCCCAGGGGAGGAAAATCGGCCCCATTTGCCTTCACTCTCATCTACTCACTTCCTGTCCCCAAAATGACAGGATTTGAGCATCTGAAAGTTCCGGTTCTCAAAACAGCCTCTCTAGGAAGCTGAATATTAGTCCCACTAAATTTCCATCCCCGACTGTAGTCCGGTCCCTGAGGGCTCCTGGTGCAGAAAGATGAGCAGAGAATAAAAGAATGAAAAGAATGCCTACTCAGGAAGAAATTGCAGTCAGTGTTTGTAAAGTTTTGCAGGAAAGCGGATGAACTAGAATCCTGGGGACGTTGTCCTCATATAGGATAAATATCGTATATGAAACAGATCCAAGCGGCGTGAACATGGATTACTGTGGTTGGTCTGTACCCCAAGAATGAGGTCCTCTTTCTTGTAGCTCCTAGGATGGTTGAAAGGACAAGGGCCCAAGAAATTGCCTTCCAGGAATTGCCCTTTGGAGAAGAGAGTTTTCTTATTCGAGCCACACCCTCGCCCCACGGCCATCCACGTCAAAGGACTGCGTGCCTTTGGTGTGTCTCTTCTGGGGGCCAGAACCTGTCTGGGGATCAGTGGGGGCCCCTGTTGTTACTGCAGCACACTTTTCACTCCTCTCAATTCGGGACCTTTTTCTTTCCCTGTGGGTGTTGTTCATGACAATTATTAGTGAACTTCCTGTTTCCAAGATTCCATCTCTGTGTCTGTTTCCTTGGAAACCTGACCTAAGTCCCCTACACACTTCTGCTCTCATTAGTTGAGGCAGTCAGTGTTTACCAAACTCTTAGACTTATTACTATAATTACTGTCATTGGGCTGGATGTTACATAAACAAATTAATTAAGAAAAAAGCTGACTTTTGTTTTTATGAAAACCAACAAGAATACTCAGGGAAGACAGGAAGAGGACAAGGTGCTAAGAACACTGACTGTTGAATTAGTTGTGCATGACAAAAAACTGAGCCTGGAAAAACAGCCCGGTTTTCATTACTGAGTAGTATACTCAAAGCATGTTTCCCATTTAACTGATGTAGTTTGGAATATAGTTGCTTATTTATCATCATTATATTTATTTATTTACTTTTTTTTGTCTTTTTGAGACAGGGTTTCACTATACAGTTCAGGCTGGACTTGAACTCACTTTGCAGCCCAGACTGCCCTCGAACTTGAAGTAATCCCCCTGCCTCAGCCTCCCAAGTTCTAGCATTACAGGAGTGTGGACCCACATTCTGCCCTTGTGTTTTTCTTATTTTTGAAAAATTCACATTATTTTGTAAAAATATATGCACTCACTATAAAAACCTGGTATAACTCAGAAAAGGATAAAGAAAATTAAAAATTATCTATAATTCTGACAATCAAAGGCAATCTCTTAACATTTTAGTAAATATCCCTGACATTACTATTTACAATACATAAAAGAAGCAGATCTACAAGAGCAAATAAACAGATGCATTATGAAGATGCATTATGCATAATGCATTAGTCAGCTACTTGTGGCTATAACAAAATACCCGAGAAAATCAATTGAAAAGAAGGAAATACTTATTCTTGCTCACAATTTCAGAGAGTTCAGTCCATAGTCACTTACTGACCTTTAGGTCTGTGGTGGGGCAGAATGTGGTGATGAGGAAACTGCTAAACTCATGGTAGTCAGGAAGCAGAAAGAGAGAGAGAGAATGGAGAAGCCAAGGTCATAATATCCCCCTCAAGGGCACAGCCCAGCAACCTCAGTTCTTTCCACAGGCCACATCTTGTAAAGGTTCTACCAGTGCCCAAGAGCACCATCAACTAGGACCACTGTTGAACCCATGAGACTTTGAAGTCTACTTAAGATTCAAACCATAACACGTATAACACATTATGTTGTAAATATTATTTTACAAAAGTACATATTACTATACATTACATAATTAGATATATCACATAAATGGGTGTACTGTATACACTGTTATATATAGTAATGGGGAAAAATAAAATAATGTATATAGTGTGTCTAATTATTTGGATATGAGAGTGATCTCGCTATGATATCTGTCACGCCATTGACTGCCAGGGTTGATTCTGCTGATCCGGCTGGCTAGGCGGGTGTCCCCTTCCTCCGTCACCACTCTGTGTGAGTCCCTGATGAAGCTGCATGCTTGTGGAAGAGAATGACCACCCCTGATAGAGGAGGACTGCTCCCTAAGTCAAGGGTCTATGAGGAGCTGCTCTCCCCCACTAGGACCTACAAACAAGTTCTCAAATTCCATTTGCTTAGGTATAATTGTTTCTTTCTGGGAGGAGGTATTGGAGTACTTAGAATTGAACCAGGGCCTGAACATAAGCTAGATATGGGCTCTCCCACTGAGCTACACCCTCAGCCCCACTTTTTGCTGTTATAATTGTTGTACATTTGTTTGTGTGAGACAGCCTCTTGTTATGTAGTGTAGTCTGGGCTTGAGGTTACCATGTAGCTCAAGCTGGGATCAAATTTACAATCTGGCTGCTTCAGCCCTCTTAGTGATGGGATTGGAGGTATGCACCACCATGGCCAGGTCCCAGCCATTTTAAAAATTTAATTTTGAGAGCTAAATTGCCCAGGCTGGCCTCTAATTTGCAATCTTGTGATCTTCCTGCCTCAGCCTCCCAAATAGTTGGAATTAGAGGCATGCCTGGCTTCTAATATTTTTTGTAGCACACTATGGATTGTACATGTAAAGAAGTTTTTAAAAAAACAATATGATCTTATTTCTTTCCATCTCTTCAAGTCATCCATATAAGCAGTACAATTAGATTAACTTTTTTAAAAAACTATATTCTCCAGGGACTACAGAAGCCAATATTATACAACATTGCCACTGGGATCTATTTTCATTTCCATAGGAAAAAAATTCATCAAATTATTCTTTTTGGGATATTGGAGTTGTAAATCTTTAGTTTAATAGTAAGATAGAAAATGTCAGATGAATTTAAGATCTCATATTTACATTACGTTCACCAGGAGGAAAGGTACAGAACGCTTTACAAAATTGTTAGCACAGCAAAAATAAATCATTTCTTTGTATAAATAGAACACTCAGGAAAGATGAACTCAAAATCACAAAACATTTTTCATCAAACAAAAATCAACTCAGCAAATATTTATTACTCATGTACTCCGTGCAAGGCAGTTTTCCCCCAGGTTTCCTTTGTAAATATTTCCAATTTAGGGTACTTTCAGGGTTCTGAATGTTTAACATGGAAAAAAATCACATGATTTTCTCTATTCCATAGCCCTTTGTGGTGCTTAAGAACTACACACAGGCTGTCTGCTTTGTAAAGTCTTTCCAAAGGTGCATATTCTTGTGGTCAATATTTCAATTTATGAGGATGCTCAAAAGTTTCTTTTCTGTGCATCCTTTTTGTTTTTTCTTTATTTGAGAGAAAATCTTGTTGTATTCCCTAGGCTGGTCTTGAACTCAAGATCTTCCTGTCTGTCTCTGGATAAGCTGGGATTACAGGCATATACTACCACTCTTGGCCTCTGTATCATCATAAAAACTAAATATATCGAAAATAAAATGAATATAAATTTTGATGGTTATAGCAACAGAAAGGCAGTAAGTTGAAATAAAAACAGAACTGTCCTAGTTTGATGTCATATACACCTGGGTTTGAGGCTTGGTTCTCACGATTATCAGCCAAAGTAACCTATGGCAAATTTAGCTTCTCTCTGCCTCAGCGTCTTCCATTATAAAACGGATGCCTTTTTTGGTCAGTGTAAAAATAAGAGTGGATACATGTCACATGTTTTCTAGATTGCTTTTATAACTCATAGCTATTGTCAAAGACATATATGATCAATTAAAATATGGATTCTTTGCATTTTCTCTTGCTTTTCGTTCAAAGATTTCAATCAGGGATGAGATTCTCTTTTTTTTTTTTTTTTGGTGCTGGGAATTGAACTCAGGACCTTGCACTTGCCAGGCAGGCACTGTGCCACTGAGCTATATTCTTGTGCCCCCCTTTTGACTCACGGTCTCCCTACATAGTTCCAGATGGCCTTGAGCTTACTGTGTAGCCCAGTCTGGTTTCAAACTCATGACAATCCTCCTGCCTCTGCCTCCTCAGTGCTGAGGTTTACAGATATGTGCCCCCGTGTCCAGCAAGATTCTTGATTAAGACATAAGTAATTGTTTAGAGCTAATCACTACCAGCTATAAAACTCATTTCTTCTAGATTTTTAAGTTTAGAGAAGTCATACTTCTGTAAACTCACTGAATAAAGAAAGCTATGGCCCTGAATCAAGGCCAGCAGTTTTCTGTACCTGTTGGTTTCAAGCAGGAGCCTAAAGTGGTATCTTTCTATGGTCTGTTGGCCATTTCAGAACTTTAGAAATGTAATGGTCAATTCATTAGAAAGTAACAAATAACTAAATAAATTTTACAAGAGGACTTCAAGATGGTGACTGGGTAGGCAGCAGAGAGAGAACCTCCTGGAGGAATGCCACTCAGGCAAAGGAATATAGGAATATAGCAACATATGAAGGACAGAAGGGAAAGAGGTGGGTATCCTGAACTCAGGAAGGATCTGAAATGGGAATTGAAGCCCTCGGAAAGACTAAGCCAAACCGGGGGCTGGGGATATAGCTCAGTGGAATAAGCGCTTGCCTAGCAAGCGCAGGGTCCTGAGTTCGATCCCCAGTACCGCAAAAA
>PVLD010002703.1:56722-80277 GCA_004027595.1 Dinomys branickii | reverse complement strand
CGGCCAGGGGAGAGCGGAATTCTGAGAGCTGGTCCAGGGCTAGAGAGAGGAGGGAGCAGCCAGGAAAGAAGGCAATGGTGGTCAGGAGCAGTTGTCGAACCCAGTGTGAGAATGAGAGGTTGCGACAGCCACAGGGGCAGAGTCCCCACCCTGTGGCAACCTTCCTAATCAGCGCCTGGAGAGAATCAGTGCAACTAGTACACAGCCCACCACGCCCGGCTCTGCGCCTGCCTCGAGGTGGTGGCCCCCTGCCCTGCGCCTGCCTCGAGGCGGTGGCCCCCTGCCTCTCTGCTGGGTGAGCGGCTACCGGCAGAGAGCAGCGGGGAACCTCAGCGGTGAGCTGCGGCGACTCCTGGGCAGACGGGGGCTCCAGCACCACAACGGGAGGGAGATGCAGATGGAGGTGGATCACTGAGCACCAAGAGGGTCTCCTTACAGCTTGCACATATGGACCTTGCATCAACCCATAGCAACAGATTGGATGAAGAGCAACAGACCAGGAGTCTGAAAAACAACAACACACTCTATACAGCAGACCCGAGCAAATCCTCCAATTCTAGTCTAGAACTAATCTTTAAACTCAGTTCATACCCTGAACTAAAACAGTGAGAACGGGCTGGGGAGATTTCAAGCCCTTATACCAACCATCGTAAGTTCGTCCAATGCCCAGCTTCAAGGGTGGGGAACAGTAATACTGGAGATCAGGAGGAGGGAGGAGGAGAAGAAAGGGCCTCTGGCATCGAGGCAACGGGACAGACCCGAATGGGTCACCGAGGGCACCCCGATGGGGGCGTGTGTCCCACGGCTGGTCTGC
The DNA here is from genome assembly GCA_004027595.1 of Dinomys branickii. Classification (NCBI taxonomy): domain Eukaryota; kingdom Metazoa; phylum Chordata; class Mammalia; order Rodentia; family Dinomyidae; genus Dinomys; species Dinomys branickii. Next base: position 79,463 of record PVLD010002703.1, on the reverse strand, counting down.
TGTGGGCCCCGCTGAGGGCACCCCACAGACTGGACCTGCCCCCACCCATAGCACGGCGACAGGGCGGAGCCGGGCGGTCCACTGTGAGCATAGGTGCTTTTCCACCTCCAACCATGGCAGTTTGTATACACCCCTGTATGTTATAGTATAGTCTGAGGCAGCTATATCTCTTCCCAAGGTGAGAGTCCAAGGATATAGATAAACCCAGGAGTACAGTTATTATCACAGGGAAGATGACTGATTGAGTGGTAGGGCAACGGAGATGAGGGAGGAGAAAATTGAATGCTCAAATGGGCCATCATCTGTGTAACTGAGTAACATGTGAAGGTAACATTATGTAGGACAGCATCCAGAGCTAATTCCCCTCTATGTTCTCTATAATTTGTATTTCCTCAATGGTTTTTGTATTAACAGAAGTGAAGATAACTTTATATTATGCAGCATCCAGTGCTGATTCCCTACTATCTTCTCTGTAATTTGATATTTCCTTTAATGTTTATGTATTAACTAATGTGAAGATAACATGATGTAATACAGCATCCAGTGCTTATTCCCTACTATGTTGTGTATAATTTTGTATTTTTGATATTGTTTATGGCTTATTCTGGTTCATATGTCTCCATTCTTTTGTGTTTAAAATAAAAAAATTTTTAAAAAAGCTGACTGCAGTAATTTGGGTACTATCGGTAAGTGTTCTAGCCAGTAACCATTACGGTGCCTGCCATCTCCTGGTCTTTTTTTTTTTTACTGTATTCTTATTTTGGTATAGGTACATCATGTAGTAGAATCTGACATTTAGCACTATGTGGCTTTTTAATTTTTCTTTTGTGAGCATAGTCTTCCTTGGTAAGCAGCACGGGGTTGAACTTACTGTGCCAGTCATCATAAGATCGCAAGATCTTTCTGTTAAAGGGTAATCCTTTATCTGGTCATCTGGTCCCTTTCACTTACATTCTCAGGCTTTTACGTTTGTTCCCCTTCTCCCTGCTCAGCTCCTGGGTGTCATGGGGTGTGTAGGGTGGGAGGTAGCAATCACCCAACATGATTTCTTGGCTTTGAAAGAGAAGGGGCCTCAAGTCCACAGGCAAGAGGACCCTTGTGCTTCCTCCATCTCCATTGCAAAGTGACTGAGGGGGCCTGATCCCCAAGCCCATGTTGAGGAGTCTTCAGGGTTAGCTGGTCCACTATGGCTTTTGGGAGCATCTGTTGGTATCATAAATTCACTTGCAGACTTAGTCACTTCCTCATCATTGGGACAAAATATTCGACACCCACAAATGAAAGGAGGAGAGGTGTATGTTGGCTCAGGAAGAGCATGGAGGAAGAGCCTAGGTATAAGACAGCTGCTCATCCCTTGGCAGGCAGCAGAGAGTGAAGGGAGGACTCGGGACAAGAACACGCTTTCCAGGTCATGCCCCCAGGGACCCACTCCAACCAGGCTTCACCTCCTGCAAGTCAGTGGTATCACCCCATAATCCTCTCACCTCCAAACACATGTGGCTTTTGGGGACATTTTAGCCATAAACCATAGACTTAAAACCTGCAATCATTAATGATATTTTTTTGGTGTGGGAAATTCAGCTCAGGACCTTGCACTTACCAGGCAAGTGTTTGTGCCACTGAGCTATATCCCTGGCCCCTCTGCAATCATTAAGTTTCTTCACTTAGCAGCCTTTGTCCTCCACCAGTCTTTTTATTAGTAGTTTCACTGATCCATCCATAATTTAAGAAGGTATTTTTTGGAATTATGAATTTTTTTTTTAGGCAGGGGTTTTGGTTAGCTATTACCACATAGCAGATCTCCCCTAAATTTTGTGGCATAAAACATAATTCTGTAGGGGATTTGAGAAAAGCTTGGCTAGGCAATTATCTTTTGCAGTGTCTGATACATGCTGAACACCCAAGATGACGCCTTCACATGAAACTCCCTATTGTTAAATTACCTGTTGGCTGTTAGCTCATCCAGAACACCTATGAGTTCTCTCCATGTGCTTGGGCTTCTTAGAGCATGGTTGGCTGGGTTTTAAGAGGTGAGTGTCTGAAGGGTAAGACTTTTAAGAAATCATGGCAGGTATCACACACCACCATCTCCTCAAATTCTGTTGATTAGGCGACTTACAAAGACCAGCCTGAATTTAACATAGAAAAATTATGTTTCACTTCTTAATGGAAGAATCCACTATTTTTCATTATATGAAGTCAATTAAAATGATTTGGGTTTTTTTAAAGTCATTTATGCTACAGTTGACAAAAAATTAGAATAACTAAGCAAGAGATTTATCTCAAATTGGGTATCTCCATGTCAGTCAAATTTACATCTTCCTCTTCAACAACAAGTGGCTTTGAACTTGGGCCATTTCTTCAAGGTTACACTATGTTTTATAAATTAGCTAGAGAGTCTTTTTTCTATTTACAAGGGGAATTTTTACCTGTAAAACTTGTTGATATTTTTGAGTGGCATTTCTTTTCCAATTTCATTACTTTCTTCCTAGATTTTTGACCTAGCCAAATTCTGTATGTCTTAGTGAATAAGTTTTTCCTTGGAAATTTATCCATTGTACTAAGATTTTTCAAATTGACATCAAACTTTTTGAATGTGTCTTTTGCAAATATTTTAAATGGAGAACATAATTAAGTTTTAAGATAGAAGATAAATTTAACAACTATACTTTCTTGGATTACTTAAAAATAGACTTACACTCTTTTTACATTCTTTTAAGATTGTGAAAATATGTTTGATTAGTTCCAAAGCTGAAAAATTGATTTTATCAAGGTAATTTTGTTATAGCTTGTGTCTGTATTTCTGCCCAAAGCCTCATGTGATCATAGGTGAGGCTTTTTCAGAGGTGGCTGGATCTAGAGGGTGTGATTGTTTCAGGGTGCAATGCTAGGTTTAAGGGTGTTAGGACTAGGGTTGGGTGATTACTCAATCAGTCCAGTGATTGGTTTGGCACCCACCCTAATACCATTATCTTAGATAGAGTATAAGAGGGGCAGAGAGAAGCAGTGAGGTCGTTTGCATGCTTTGCTCCCTTCCGCCCACCATGACTGCTTCTCCTCTGCAGTGCCTGTCTGCCACAGCCACCCTGCCTTGGAGCCAGCTAGTATGGATGTACACCTCTATGAACCATGAGCCAAATAAACCTTTTCCCCTTTAACTTTGGGTGTCAGGTATTTTTGCCTCAGCAACAAAAGAAAAGCAACTAAGACAAATTTATTTCAGCTAATACCTACAACATTTATTGTAAAGATCAATTCAAAAAGAAGATGACTAGTGTTTTCAAGTCTCAGTGGACCCAAGATTCAGAGTAGCCATGTTTTCTAGAACAATATTTTCACTGAAAGACAGAAAGTTATTTATATTACCAAAGCAGATCTTTAAGAGATCTACTTCCCAAATCAACAAGCCAGTTTGTTCAAGAGAATCATTCCCTGTCTCTCTTCTCTGTCTTCTTTTCTCTATCTCTGTCTCTATCTTTTTGTTGGTGCTAGGGATCCATACCCAGGATTTCCAGCATGCTAGGTAAGCACTCCACTACTAAGCCACATCCCCAGCCCAGTTTCTTTTTAAAGAAAAATGAAATTTACCTTTTTTACTGATACATAAAAATATAACAATTGTACACATTAATGAGGTAACATGGTATTTTTGCTACTTGTATACACTGTGCAATGTTAAATCACAATAAAAATATCTATCCTCAGAAATAGGACTTCATGACGAACTTGCAAGTTCCTTTCTTCTAGCTTTTCGAAATGTATGGTCCATTATTATTATTTATGGTCACCTTACTGTACTATGGCATTCCAGGATTTCTTGATCCTGTCTCACTGTAACCTAAACAGCCACCAGTTCATCTCAACCCTGCGCTCTCTCCCTTGAAAATGATTTTCAAAGATTTACTCGTGAGGAACGCGGTTATTAAGGTAACCTTTATGTGTATAGAAAGAAATAATAGAAATAGAGAAATGCAGCTACAACATCAAAGCAGAAAGTTTCCCTGTAAGTGTCTGATAACAAAGATAAAGTCTGTGGATTGTTTGGTTAGTTTGGTTTAGTGTTTTTGTCAACAGCTGCAGTCGTAGAACTTAAGTTCCTTTTAGAAAAAGCCTACAGGTTATAGCTTTCATTTCTACCTTCCTCTGTAGGCAAGAACCAATCCCGCTCATTCTAAGATGCCCTTCTTATGCTCTGGTTTCTCTTCAGATCGTGTAAATCTTTCACCTTTTATGAAGATGCCCCTCCCACCTCACACAAAGTCCACTTCCTAAGCCACCAGGCTGTTCTGAGTGACCACGCTGAAGCGCTGTGAATAACTGGTGCCCATAAATTCAATATCGCGTTTTTCCCTCTTTTACGAATAGAATTTCCCAGGCAGCTTACTAATGAACTAATTCATTTCCTCCTCTTTCCTCTGTCTTTGCTTCCTCTTTCCCTTCCCCTCCCTCTTTGATTCATTAAAAATGTATGAAATACGTGCTGTATATGAGACACTGCTAAATTTGAGGACATGGAGAAAAGATTTCTTGCCCTGAAAGAGCTAAGAAGGTAAGAAGGATGACAATTCAGTTTGAGTAAAAAAGTAATTACAATACAGCGTGGGGCGTGATCTCATAGAAAGAAGGAGACAACTGCTAGGATATGTAGGAAGGCTGCCCTACACGGGCCTCAGGGGGTGAGAAGTAGCTCCCTTTAATCTTTTGCTACTGACCCTTTACCAATACCTCCACAGATTGAACAGAACCTGTGAGAGGGAGCAAGATTGAAGTGATAACATTTCCAAATTGGGTCACTGGAAATAGGGAAGTAGAAAACAGAACTAGGTGTGTCTTCAGAGGCAAAGACAAATTGTGATTTAAAAGGAGAGAAAGATGGAAGAAGCAAAGCAATATTCCTGCTGCCAAAAACTTCATGTCGATCAGGCTGAGCCTTAGCAAAGACAGAGTGGTGTCCGAGGGCAGCCAGCCCCCAGGACCTCTTGATATTTTCCCCTTTGTAGTTCCTTTCCCATTATCTTCTTTATTTTGAAAAAAAATTCTTCTTGGAAATAAGACTATTACTCCATCTTCTAGCTCTGGTCTATGTAGATCAATAAGAGTTAAAGGGTGATTGGTGTTGGGGTAGAAGTGTCACCACTTTGTTTTCTATCCAACTACTTTTTGATTGATTGATTGATTGATTGATTGACTGATTTTGCTGTTTTTGAGACGGAGTCTCAGTATGCAGTTCAGGCTGGCCTTGAGCTCACTTTGTAGCACAGGCTGGTCTCCTCCTGCCTCAGCCTCCCAAGTGCTGGGATTACAGGCATGTGCTACCACTCCTGGCTTGACTTATTTATCTTTCTTTTCCCCAGTTCTTCTCAGGACTTTCATTGATATGCATTCATTTAATGCTGTAGTATATCTTTAACACCCTCAAGGTTTAAGAGTTACCTGAGATCTGTAGGGCTTTCAAGACATCTTAGGAATTTTGCATATACCTAAAATCTCTTGCTATGGAAACAGTTTGGTAAGTTTAGCTCGCTTCACAAACATGCACTGGGCTCCTACTATGTGTTAATAACTGCTAGATGCGGAGAGAGGAAGGTTCACTAACATAATCCTTGCCACTGAGGAATTTATAGTGGGTGACAAAAAGCTAATATTCAACTTTGCTGTCCCCTGGGTTGTATTTTTTCCAGGTACACAAGTCTTCACCCACTCCTCCTACATCTGTGTTCCAACTTGGCTGCATTCCTGGTTTGAGGAGTCTGGTTCTCTTCTAACAATCTTTGATCTCCGTTTGCATGGACATTGGTGGCAGTTTATGCACTTACAGATTATTTACTATGAAAACTTGTCTTCCCTAGCTTGTCTGCACTGCGGAGGTGACATGCAAATGTTTCTCTTCACTGCCAAGGAGGATTTGGAGTTACGTTCTCCCTGCTTTTAAGGCAAGTAACAATCTCAGTTTGTAATGAATAAATTAGTCTTAACATCCTCAAGAGCTATTGTGTAAGTGCCACATGAAAAGAAGGCACCAGAAAAGGAAATGGCAGGCAATGTTTTGGAAGGAATCAAGACATAAGAGAGAGCTACCGCCCATACCTGTAAATCCAGCACTCTGGAAGGCTGATGCAGGAGGATTTCAAGTTCCAGCCCAGCATGGCCAATTTATTGACTTAATGAGACCCTGTATCAAAATAAATAAGATAAGAGGAGATAAAATGGGCTGGGGATATACCTCCATGCAAAGACCCCAAGTTCAATCCCCAATACTAGAGGGAGAAGAAATATAAAAGGAGAGATTTTCTGTGTGATGGATTTCTTTACCAGAATGTCCTTTGGAAGCCTGGGAGTTTAACTTGCAGAACAGACCTAAGAAGGCTTTCAATCACTGCTTGAGAGAAGCAAGATGCCCAGTCTTTAGAAAGGACCACAGAGAAGGACACTGAGGGCCCCCATGTGATAAGCTGAATCCCAGAACCCCCAGCTTCACCAAGAACCGTCTTCCCTAGGCCCAGACTGAAGAGTGGTTCCTGTCCACATTCAGTGTAAACTTTTCTTTGCCTATGGGCCAACCAGTACAGCAAAACTCTCTCAGGCACACTCACTGTAGAAATGCTAAGATGGACTTCACAGAGACAATGCCCCAGAATGCTCACTCATAGAAAAGCACAAAGGCACTGCTCTCAGTCGGGGAGAAGGAGAGGACAAACATTCTCCCATTTGTGACTGGGAGCTGAAGCAAAGAAGTTTAAACCATTTGGCTGAGGTAATAATTGACCTCCCTGTTACCTGTCTGCTTTCCTCCAGACCTTCTGATCTGTGCTTGCCCACACAAAACTGATCACCAACACCTCTTCAGTTTCCGCAGCGAGCTATGATATTCTAGAAAATTGTTCGGAAACAATATTCCTTTCTCTCCTGTCTTGCAACCTTCTACTATATTTGATTCTGCCTTGCTTATAGTCTGCCTTGTCTTACCATATCTGTATTTTCTCTGAATTCAAATGTAACAGTAGGCAGAGCCCCAGACACGGTGCTCTTACACTTCTGGGCCTTTGGACCTTGGCTGTCTTCATGATTTTGACCCTCAGGGCCTCGGTGTCTTCTGCCTTACTTGAAGCCCCAACCCACTCTTGTCCCTTGGCCAGTGCCCTGATCAAGCTACACTCCACCTGCCTCTCACCAAAGGGAGGAGGAAGTGGCAGATACTGTTCTTGAGCCTAGGAAACAGTCTAGGTTCTCATCAGCTGTGGACTGTATCCACTTAAGCCTAGCGGTTAGGTCTAGTTTTCAATTTTCCTTGAGTTCCTATGCAGATCATATCCCTTGAGTTGTCTTGCAAATCTAGTATAGTTTTCTCAAAATTTCAGAGGAAGGGCTAACTTCTTGCACTGTGCTCTAAACATGGAAAACAGGCTCTGTGGCAGGTAACAATGAGAGTTCAAACTTATGGGCATAAGACATGCACTTACCTCTTCTCTTGAGCACCTGATATAGATTCTGCAAGTCCAGGAATCCCTCATCTCCTAATGGAGAGAAGGCCCTGATTGTTCCCACATACCCACACAAGATTAACATACACATTAACTCTGATATGGTAAATATAAAATCAGAAGTTCCTCCGAAATCAGAAGTTCCTGCTGGGAAAATATACCAATTTTCTAGTCTTAGTCCCTACAACATGGCAAGCCAGCACAAGGGACAGGCACCTGCTGTATTATCTTATGTGGAGGCTGCAACCCCCACAACCTACCCACTAATTCCAAAAGTGTCTGCCCAGCCTCACCCCTGACAAGGTGGCTCGCAAGGCCCAGGCCCATAAGCTCCATCATTTAATCACTCAGTACAGAATAATAATGGTTACTAGTCTTCGAATAATTGTTTTGAATGAGGGCTAGGTCCTCTTAGGCTTTATAATTACCATAAACAGAAGCGGTTATTACTCTTAGTTAGTAAGTGAGGAATCTGAATTGTAGAGAAACTGAACTGAAAAACATGTGAAGTGGTAAAGTTAGGATCGGTCCAGGGCCTGCTGGGCACCAAAGTGTGGGCTTTAACAGGTCTCTTCATTGAAGAGATCTGTCCTCTCTATGTTTCCACAGTGTCGAATGAGGACCTCAGCTTCACAGAACCCATTTTTTCCCCTTAGAAAAGCATTTTTTTGATAACGAAACTTGAAGAGTATAAAAAAAGTTACAGTAAGCATTTAGTGTAAAATGCTTAACTTTATAACAGGAATGAAAGCATGCAAAAGTTATACAGTTTAAGACAATAATCTATTGATCATAAAATAGTTCTGTATGTTATTATACAGAAATTATTTAAATACCACAGATTCACTAGGGACACATAACAAATAAGATGTTATACAGCCAATCTGACTGTCTTTGATATATATGTCATTTGGTAGTAGCTTATCGCCAAATCATGCTCCCTCCAAAACTGGTGCAAATATACAATGGTACACACTCAATAATGATGGCTCTAACTAAAAGTCATTTATAATTAATTCTAAACATGTTTAAATGTACATTTATAGTAATTAAAAAGCACAATAACAGTAACCACAAATAACAATGACTCACGAGATAACCTTGTTGTCTGCCTTGCTGATAGCAAAATGGCCTTCCTGATATGCACAGAGTTCTTGGTGAAATTGCAAGCAGATGCGGAAACAGAGCACAGCAACCGGTATTCTTAGTAGAAAGTCTTTTTATCTCAAGTCTTATCACACTACTGGCTGCTTGCCACGTGTATGTTTCAGTCCTCTGTGCCTTTAATTGGTTTGAAAATAAGCCTGGGTTTAGCTAGCAGAGACTTTGTTTTCAGGGGATACAGAACAATAGTTCAATAACTACAAACAAAAGCTTCTGAAAGTGTCTTAACATACAGTATTGAAAAGGAAGAGTTTGATAAGAGACTTGTGCCATCTCAGGTCCAGCATGATTTAGTAGATATTTCTACAACAGAGTCAATGATCCTCAGTTAAGACCAAAAACCCTTACTAGAGAATAAAGTGATCTATCAGGTTCATAGCAGGTACTCAGCAAAACTTGTTCTATAAACGTTTGTTTAATGGCTGCGATGATCACTGCCAAATATAGTTATTTGAGCTGCCAAAATATTAGTATTAAATTTTTGCACTAGTACAGCATACCTATTCATCTTTCTCTTCTGTCATGAACTTTGAATCTTATTAATGTGCCAGGTATTACACCTGTAGGATAATTGACATTATTTTAAACTTAAATCTGTGACTATTAAAGTAACTTTTGGGAAAAATCAATCAGATGTGGCAAGTCCAGCAATATGTTTATAAAATGCCAATGTGGCTATGTGAGTAATTAATCTAATTTTTCCAGCAGTTCCATTTTTGAGTGTAGACAGTACTGATAGGTCAAAGACAACATTCTATATACTTGGTTAGCAAGAATCAGTTTCCCTGACACGTATTGTATCTAGAGTAACACCTTGTAGCCACCTAACTGCACAGGGCAGAAGCCAATCTAGAAATATCTAGAAGTTTGCATTAAAATGTTTTAAACTGACATGTAACAATTGTAGGATGTCTGAATTTCTAGATTGAAAAGTAAATGTTTTAGTGATATAACCTGTCAAACTTAACTGAGCTCTATAAACCAAGGTGGGTGACTAGCTATGTAAAGAAATTTGTGGCAGTAGAAACTATATTCTGAGTTTCTGAGAAATGGTGAAGAGATTAGAATTAGTTCTAGGGGGAGAAAACCTTCTATTTATCAAAGAGAAAAAGATTATAGGAGTTTGTCTTCCCCGCATATTTTTGTGCTTTATCCCCTAAGTAAACATAGGGAAAAGCTGCTGAAAAGACTAAATTTTCTGTTATAGATAGATATTTGTGTTCACAAAATGTCAAACCATATTTTTGCTGTCTTTCTCTACAATTTCCCTCAGGAAGAGTTAATAGCTAAAAACCAGCTGTTACGAAGAATTTTGCATGCAGTTAATACTTGAAATTCATGTCATGTTGTAAATTATATCAATGAAACTTTCATTATTGTACTTGCTTGTTAGCTTACAAAAACACATTCAGCTAATTTTTACATACATAAGTAGATCGTTTCAACTGAATATAATCTAGAGGAAACAACAGCAGAAATACTACCCATTAATCTCAATGAAAAGACGTGGAAATATAATATCAATGTGGGTAATTGTTTATGCTCAATACATGCTAAAATTTTTAATATTGCTGCTTCTGTAGATACTTGTTTAAATTTTGTTGAAATTGAAAAGACAATCAATGTAGAATGACTAAGAAAATCGGCTTATAAATCTAATCTTTCATTTCAAGTAGCCTTGAATGGGTCAAGAGGTTAGACAGTCAACTTTCAATCAAGTCCATTCAACAACTATTACACATCCACTCCCTGCCAGGTTTGGTGCTAAGCATTGCAAAAAAACACAAAATGAGTAAGATTCTGTCCATGCTCAGAAACTTTATAGTTTACTAAGGGCAAGTGATTATGGCACACGTTCCACTATAAATGTAAATAAATTGTGCTATTGGAAACAACAGACTATAGCAACTTTTGTCTTCTAACAGGGTTGTAATAGTTGATATCACTGAGAAATTAAGCTGCTAAAAGCTTATTTTCACAGACAGAAATCAGTGGTGGAAGAAAAAAAAGGAAAAAAACAAAAAAAATGTTCTTCCAAGTTGCTTAAGGGTCAGAGAAGTTCTTTTATTCAGCAGAGCACATTAATGAGGCTTTGGAATTGAAGTAAATGCTAATCTGCTCTGCATGACAAAGGAGGGAACTGGAGGTTCTGGCGTTGGTGGAGCCGGGCCTTGGAAAACAGAAAGCTTTGAGATGTGAGGATGGTGCCAGGCAGCAGGTGGGAGGAGAGGCTGAAGCCATGGGGATCGGGTCCAGGGAACAAGTTCAGAGGCAGGGCAGCTGGAGGGCTTTGGAACAGGATGACTCCTATTCCATTATAAGTTGCTTGCTTCGCTCCAATGTAAATTGCCTTCATCTTTCAATTTCTTTGTACAGCCTGATAGTCAATGCATATGTCAGATGTTTGCTTTGGAGGAAACGGTGCAGGGAGTAAATCTCTACTGTGTCAATTAATCCATGCAGATTTACAACTCTGAAGGTTTTTTTTTTTCCTGTGCTGCTGGGGGATCAAACTCAGGGCCTTGTACAAGCAAGGCAAGAGCTCTGCACTGAGCCACATCAGCAGCTCCTCTTCCATGAAGATTCTGGGCGCAAGGTTTGAACATCCGTGAAATGTGGGAACTAACTGAGATTAGAGAATCCAGATCCAACAGAAAGCACGAGAATAAGCATCCTAAGAATTTGCAAAACATACATGTCTCGGTCAATTTTTTTGTTGCTATACCAGAATGCCGCAGGCTAGGTAATTTATAGAGAAAAGAAATTTATTTCTCATTGTTGTGAAAGCTGGGAAATCTACTATCGAAGTGTTGGCATCTGACATGCAGAGAACAGCCCGTGGTGAAAACCCAGAACTCCTGTTCTAGTAAAGCTGCTAATCTTGTCATGAGGCCCCACTGGCAAGATCTCATCTAACCCTTATTACTTTCCAAAGGTTCCACCTCTAAATATCAACATGTGAATCTGGGCGTTCCACACATCACTGTGTGGGGGACAGGGTGAATCCGTAGCAGCAAGAGACATCATCGGACCTTCTAGAGGGCATGGAATTGTGAATTTGAGTAGGTTTTATTTAATGACGAGGGTAAGAGTGATGATACTTGCACTGTGTAAGGTGACCTAAGATAAAGGTCTACAAGAGATCAAAGCACTAGAGGACTTTCAAGGGGAGGATATGGGATGGAGAGGGATTAAGCGGGAAGAGAGGAAGAGTAGCTTGTTAGTTCATTTCCCATAAAGCCCTTCCCAGCAGAAAAAGATGCTTAGGTAAGCTCTGCAATTTTGTTTTGTAATTACAACATCCCTACAAGAAGAGTGAATTTCACTAACTTTTAGATGAGACAACTGCGCCTCAGAGAGGTTGGTAATGTTACCAAATCAACCTGATTTGCTCACTGCACAGTATGCCAATGGTTGAGATGAGTTTTACAGAAGAGAGGGTTTTGCAAGGCCAATAATATTTGCGTAGGGAAGGAGAGACCTAAGTCTCAAAATCACCTCTCCAAGGACACAGGTTGGGGATATGTATGGGAGAAAGAAGCAGAGTAATTTAGTGCAAGAGGAAGGATGAGTGGGGGTGAAGTAACCAGTGGTCTGCAAATACATAATTGAACTTCACGCTTTTTAGTGGGATGGGTGTTCAAAAACAGTGCTGTTAGCATGATGTAAGGGTAGAGGTTTTGGCCTCCTGATGTTGCACAAATGCGAAAGAAATGCAGCCATGGTTTTGACGAAAGAGGCCTTCTAGTCCCTTAAAAGTAACCTAGGCACAGCTACCATCATGATCACACATCAGAGGTGTTATCCACAGCGTAGCTAGTGGGAGAATAAGAACACACTCCTCAGCTCTGTTACAACCAAAATGAGTGATTTTTTTAAAAAGTCAACCAGAAATGAGAAACTGAAAGCAAATTTCAGCTAAAGGCCTTATCTAGATTTTCCTTCAGTTTCAGTAACTTTTCCAGGAACACACCCTGTGAGGACTGCAGCCAGCCTGAGTGACCCGGTCACCTCTGGTTTCTCTGTCCACGAGGAACTTTATGCCACAGCTGGCCCTGAAGTTGCACTGGGTTTCAGTAGGCAAAGATATGGTGGGAGGGGAAGACTCACTGGGGAGAAAGAACAATCTGAGCACAGGCAAGAAGGCATTAAATAAACATTTACAGAATTGAACTGACCTCCACTGCATCCCTTGCTAGACTCTGACCAGAAGCAAGAACAGAACGTGTTAGTCAGTTTAATGGATTCCTGTTCCTCACAGATGGTATTGGAAGGTGAAGACTAGAAAGTGGCAGGGGCCGAGTTGTGAAAGGTTTGAAAGGCACTGTGCAAAGCTTACTTTTGCTTTAATAGACCACCAAGGGTTGCTGTAGTCTTGGAACGACAGGGTAACATGATAAAAGCTGTACTTTCAAAAAGTTAGGATGGGCCAGAGCAGCGCATTTCAATCTTAATGTAACACAGATCCCATTTCCTATTCTACATTTCTAACAAGCTCTTGCCTCTATACCTAAACTTTTTTTTTTTTTTGCGGTACTGGGGATCGAACTCAGGACCCTGCGCTTCCGAGGCAAGCGCTTATTCCGCTGAGCTATATCCCCAGCCCTAGCTCTTGCCTCTAGAGATTCTAAAGCAAGGGTGTTGGAGGGGACCCTGAAAGCTTCAGCTTAGACCTGAAAGGACTCAGCCTAGCAAGGAGCCAATGAAGGAGCTAGAGTGAAACAGCCATGTGGGAATGTGTCAGTCAGCTTTCCACCCCTGGAACAAACACCCAAGAAACACAACGTAATGAAGGGGAGACTTGTGTGGACGCAGTTCCAGAGGTTTCAGTCCATGTGGAGGGGCTCCCTCGCTCTTAGGTCTGTGTGAAGTCAGAAATAACAGGGCGGAGGGGTGGGGCCGAGGAAGGCTGCTCATCCAGCAGCCAGGACTCAGAGAGAGATAGAGAGAGAGAGAGGGGAAGATCCCCAGAGGAGCGAGCCAGGAACCAGATGTATTTTTTAATTCAGAAGAATGCCCAAGTAATATATTTCCTTCAACTGTGCCCCACCCTTAACAGCCCACTGAGGTATGAACTTGTTAATGGGTGAGTGCATTGGAGAGGTTAGTGTCTTCATGATTCCATCTCCTCTCTAGGGCTACCTGTGACTACGGCTGTACTGGGCATCAAGCCCTCAATATAGGAGTCTTTGGGGCAGGGGGCTTCATATTTAAACCATAACAGAGTCCTGGAGGGAGCTCTCTGTCCATCCCTCAATACAGAAAATGTCTGAGCATGAGTACATTCTCCCCCTGGCGTTTCTTTCCAGTGTTTTTGTTTCACTTCAGAAATGATTAGAGAAGTTGAGGCTGTATGAGTCCAAAGGGGAAGGACCCCATCAGCTTGGCAATATTCACCAAAATCCTGCCAAGCACTTTAGGAGTGCCTGGTGCAGATCTGACCCATCGTTCCCCTTGCTGGAGGATGGGCTTTCTGCTCTGATTCCTGCCTGCCATGCCCAGCCCTGGATGTCTGGCCAAGAGTCCAGTGAAAGGGTGGAGTGGAGATCAGTTTTACTCTGTGCGTGTTTATTTAGAGCTGCTTTCTGTGTGCTGGGCATAGAGTCTCAAATATTTTTTTTTCCACATCTGACCCCACTTGTGAATTCAAGATTCTATCTTAGAACGTCACTCCCTTCCTCAGAGTCTGGTTCCCCGCGTCCCTTGCCTGCTGCTTGCTCCTCTCATGCACTCCCAGGTGCATGGTCACCCTCTTGCCAATCTCCAGCAGCCAAAGTGTCCAGCCAGTGGCACTCTTCCTTGGGGCATGACTGTGACTGAGGGGATTGGTGACAATGTCGTGTGACACAGAGCTACAACACAGCAGAAACTGGGAACAGGCCATTGTCTTGCCAAATGGAAATCATCATCAGCGACCAGAGAGAATAGCTTTAGTAAAAAGTGAAGGCAAAAGCCAAATTATAAGCAGTAAATTAAATGGTGGATGGCAAGGGACGGAAACAGCAAATTTCAAGTTTTCGTGGAAGAAATTTGTCAAGAAAAAGATAAAATGGAAACTCGGGCCAGCACCAGGACGAGGGGAAGGGTTTGGGCATCTACTGGAGGAGTGAGGAGTCGTCAGTTTGCAGAAAGAGAAACGTTCCGGCAGAGATTTGAGAGAAAGGGAACCCTTTGCTGCTACCCCGGGGGACCTTTACAGTTTGCAGGGCCTTGTTCAGTCTGCAGAAAGATTTTCTTTGGCCTGCACAGTGTTTTGAGAACATTTTAATGAATTGCATCACTTCTTTTAAAAATGGGAAATCACGTTTTAAAAATCCAGGTTTCTACTTTGCCTTGAAAAGTGGTGAGATCTAGCAGCACTCGGTGTCCTTTCCCCTGCGCAGCTCCTAACCTCTGTGAAAAGGTCTTCTGCCGGGGCTATTTCACTCACTCAGCATATTTGCTTGCCTCTGAGGGCACCTGATATTAAACGGTATTCTTATTTTATATAACTCTATTTGTGTACCTATATTACACACAGGCTTACATGTATACGCAGCCACCTACACAGGAATTTCAAGAATAAGCATGGTAGTAGAGGAGACAATTTGGAGGGAAAGTGACCCTCCTGAGCGTCCTTCTAATCTTACAGTGCAAGATTGGTCCTTTCTTGCCTCCATGTAAGATTTTTTTTTTTTTTTTTTTGCTTGTTCAAGGAAGTTTACCCCCAGGGAGGTCACAAGTGACAGAGCCTGGGCGGAGCCCAGCACAGCCCTTTCCTTCTTGGACTAACAGACTAACAAGACATCAGTGAGCCGCCCTAGCTGAAGAGCAGCAGAAGTTCTTTCAAGTTTCTTAGAGCAACTGCTGTCACGAGATTTTGCTGGCTTTTGGTTTCACAGGCTCAGCCAGACCAGCGGTACCTTAGAATTATCTGGGGGACTTCCCATATGAGTCCCCCAGGGTTTCTGGATTCATTGTCACCCCTGGGTGGGCCCTGGGTGTTGCTGTTTCAGAGTGGCAGCGTAGCCAGACTGACAGCCGTCACACTTGCTGGGACTGAATCCTCCTGCGCAGCCTTCCAGGTCCCGCTAGACAGCACCTTTCAGGGCTGAATTAGAAATTGTGAACAACACCCCAGTGGCCTGTCTGGCTGCTCTTTGCACATAGCACTTAACTTCTCATGACTGAATTTAATGATCTTGAAACTTTAACTCCTCGCTGGCAACACTGACCATTTGGCTCAGGCTCCGTATGGGATAAAGTAGCCTCTCTCTGGTTGGAGCTGCAACAAAGCAGAAGAAAAAGAAAGCAGAACTGAATACCAAATGAAACGACTCTATAGGAGGGCAGGGGAAATGTGAGTAGGGTGACCAGTTGTCCTCATGCGACTGGGCCTGTCCCAGATTTCACCATTTTGCTGAATCACTTTGTTGTACAAGTTTCTTACAAGAAATTTAGGAGGCTTAAAACACAGGTATTTGTAAATTTGTTGGTTGGTGGGTTGGGAGTGGGGGAAGAACTGGAAAAATCTATAGTAGTTAATCATCTTATTAGGGTTCTTACCAGTTCTGCCATTTTTTTCCAAAACACTGGTAACAACTCTGTCAACAGAATTTTCTGAAATAATAGCAAAGTTCTGAGTTGGGAATGGCAGCACACACCTGTAACCCCAGCACTCTGGGAGGCTGAGGCCTGAGAATTGTGAATTTGAGCCCAACCTGATCAACTCAGCAAGATCCTGTCTTAACAAAATAGAAATAAAAAAGAGTTGAGGGTGTAGTTCAGTGTAAAGTCCTGGGTTCAATCCCTAGTACCTGCAAACAAAACAAAAAACAAAACAAAATAAAACAAAACAATTTAAAAAACTGTGATACTAAATATAGTAGCCATTAACCACTTCCCAGAATTGAGCACTTGAAATGTGGCTACTGTGACTAAAGATATAAATATTTAGTATTATTTTATTTCAGTGACTTTAAGAGTAAATGACAATATCCATATGGGGCTAGTAGCCACTCACAGGGCAAAGCAAATCTATAGAGTTGCTATTATTTGTACTTCGACTCTAATCTTCACATTCTAAGTCTCAAGTCATTTGCATATATTTTGTTTCCTATCCTTGGATGTCCATGAGAATTTCTACTGCACTCTTTCAATAACTCAGTTACTGGTGAGTATGATATGATTTATTTCTTACAACTGAAGAAATTTTTTTGGAAAATAGTGTTTCTGATTTGGGAGTTAGAGGAAGAAAAGAAATAATAAAGCAAGACATAAAGGAAAGAAAAAATAAAAGAAAATACCTTAATTAAAATTCTAGAAGGGCTAGTAATTCGTATTATGCTATAAACCAGGTTAGAAGAATCTTCTTCATTTGACAAACACCAGTTATTTGTGATATGGGAAGGTTTGAGCCTTTGGCCACACTATGAGAAAGAGACTGATGAGACTTGGCATATAATTGTTTTAAATAAATATTTGGTGGATGAATGAATGAATGAATGAATGAGTGAATAGAGCAGCGATGAGGAAATGCTACATAATCCTACAGCAGGCATATTAATCATTTTGTTCATTGATTTTTTTCAGCTAAAACATTTTTGTTTTCTGGTTTAGCTTTTAATTGTTAACCATCTAATGATCTCTCCTTCCTCTTTTTTAAATTAAGGTATAGAGCCAGGTGTGGTGGCGCACGCCTGTAATCCCAGAACTTGGGAGGCTGTGGCAGGAGGATCATTGTGAGTTTGAGACCAGCCTGGGCTACAAAGTGAGCTCAAGGCCAGCCTGAACTGCGTAGCGAGACCCTGTCTCAAAAGACAAAAATAAATAAATAAATAAATAAATAAATTAAGGTTTAATTCATATGCCACAAAATCCACCAGTTTAAAGTGTATAATTTAGTGAGTATTAGTGTATTTACAAGGCTGTGCAACCTTTACTCTATTTCTGGGCATTTTTGGATGATAATGGTGATGGTGATGATCGTTTTTGCTTTTGGTGCTGGGGACTTAACCCAGGGCCTTGTGCATGCCAGATATGCACTCTCCACTGAGCTACACCCCCGCCCCAATTCTGGAACTTCTTAAAGCACCAAAAAAGGAACTCTGTGCTCTTCAGCTGTTATCCCCAGCCCTACTTCTCCTTAATGTCTGGCAACCAGAGATCCACCTGCTTTCCTGTGGATTTGCCTGTCCTGGACATTTCATATCAATAAAATCAAATGATACATGGCCTTTGTTTCTAGCTTCTTTCATTTAGCAGGGTGCCTTAAAGATTCCTCCACATTGGAGCACGAATCAGTAGTCATTGCTTTTATAAGAAATAATAATCAGTTGTGTTGATTGCACCATGTTTTTTGTTTTGAAACAGGGTCTCACTGTGTAGCCTAGGCTGGCCTCGAGCTTGCCCAAATCCTCCTGCCTCAGCCTCCCAAGTGCTAGAATTACAGACGTGTGCCACCACACCCAGCCCTGTGTTTTGTTTATCCATTCACCAGTTGCCAGCTGCTATGATTAATGCTGTTATGAATATTTACACACATGTTTCTTTATGCATATGTGATTTTAGTATGTGAGTATATTACTAGGAGTGGAAATGTGGTTTAAAGACTGTTAAAAATATTTTTAACTTTCGGTAGAACTGCTAAAGTATTTCCTACACCTTTTTATGTTTTCCTCAGTAGTGTCTAAGGCTTCAACTTTGATCCTCACCAACACTTGTTTTTATAGTTAATTATTTACTTATTCATTTTACAAATTTGTTTGCTTGCTTGCTTGGTTTTTTGAGACAGGGGCTCACTATACCGTTCAGGTTGGCCTTGAACTCACTCTATAGGCCAGACTTGAACTTACGGCAATCTTTGTGTCTCAGCCTCCTGAGTGCTGGGGTTACAGGCCTGCGCCACCACATCTGGCCACTTATTCATTTTACTATAGCTATCCTAGTGAGTGTGAAGTGATGTCCTCTTATGGTTTTATTTGTTTGGGTTTTGGTGGGAGAAGTTGAATCCAGGGCTGTGCACATACTAAGCATGCATTTTACCACTGAGTTACAACCTCAACTGCTCTCACTGTGGTTTTGATTTACATTTTTCTAGTAACTAGTGATGTTAAGAATTGTTTCAAGAGTGTATTTTACCATTTGCATAAATCATGTGGAAAGATATCTATTCAAATTCTTTGTTGTATTTTTTCTCTTTCCTTCCTCCTTCCCTTCCTGCTTCTTCCCTCTTCCTTCCTTCGTTCCTCCTCTCCCCACCCTCCCTCCCTGTTTCTCTTTCCCTTTCCCTTTGTCCTTTCTTCCATCTTTCTTTGCTTTTGCAACTCTGGGGACTGCTCATGGTACCGTTAAGCTAAAGCCCCAGCCTTCTCAACCTATTTTTAACTTGGTTGTCTCTTGTGGAGTTGTGTTCATTGGACACATTCTGGATACAAGGACTTTATCAGATACATGACCTGCTAAAATTTTTTTCTGTGGTTCTGTTTTCATTTTTGGATGTTGTCCTTTGAAGCACAGCTATTGTAGTTTGGATGAGATACAGTTTATCTGTTTTGCCTTTTGGGGTGCTTTTGATGTAAAACTTAGGAAAATATCCCCCAAAGCAAGATCCATGAAGCTAGTGACTTGTACGAGTTTTTAATGTATCTCTCTCATCTAGGTCTTTGATCAAATTCGAGTTTTTGTATATGATGGTAGAGCTCCAATTCATTGTGTTTCGTGTAAATAGCTAGGGTCTCAGTACCATTTGTGAAAATATTTCCCCTTATGAAAAATCAGCTGATCATCTATGATTATGTTTGTTACTGGACTCCTCAATTACGCCCCACTATCTATGTGTTTATCCTTATGCTAGGATCACTTGCTATAAACTTGTGGTAAACTTTATTTTATTTATTTATTTTCATACCAGGGATCGAACTCAGGGCCTTGCGCTTGCCAGGCAGGCTCTTACTCCACTGAGCTGTATCTGCAACGCACCTTATAGTGAACTTTGAAACCAAGGAGTGTGAGTTCTCCAATGTAGTTCTTATTTTTCAAGATCTTTTCGGTTTTACTCTATTCTTGTCATTTCCATATGAATTTTAGGTTCAGTTTGTCAATTTATGGGAAAAGAGGTTAGCATATTGATGGGAATTGCACTGAATCTGTTGATCATTTGAGGGAGTGTTGCTGTCTTCACAATATTACATTTTCTAATCTATGCATACAAGATATTCACTCAGGTTTTTTGTTAAGATTTTCCTCACTACAACAGCCTGGGGACTTTGCTGAGCACACAAATCTTGTGCTTTTTTAGTTATGTTTATTCCTAAGTATTTTATTCTTCTACCTATTTTTAAAATATTTTAAATTAAGTTATGGTATATAGGTGATGAATACAAATGTATATATGTAGGTATACTGTATGATTTTTTTTTCTTTTTGTCTTTTTGAGAGAGGGTCTGGCTATGCAGTCAAGCTGGCTTTGAGCTCACTTTGCAGCCCACGCTGGTCTCGAACTTGTAATGATCCTCCTGCCTCAGCCTCCCAAGTGCTGGGATTACAGGTGCACACCATTACATCCAGCCTCCGGGTGATGTTCTGATACATTCTTTTGAGGACCTACCATAGTGTTTTCCACAATTGCTCTATTAACTTACATTCCCACCAAGAATTTACAAAGTTCCCCTTTTCTCTGCATCCTTCAGCAAGGCTCAACTTCTGTGTTTTCCATAACTGCCACTGTGGCAGGTGTGAGGTGCTGTCTCATGGTTTTAGTTTGCATTTCTCTGATGAATAATGATATGAGAAAATTTTTTCATAGACCTCTTGGCCATTTAGACGCCTTCTTTCAAAAAACTCAAGTTATTTGCCCTTTTTTTTTGTCTTTTTGAGACAGGGTCTTGCTACGCAGTTTAGGCTGGCCTTGACCTCACTTTGTAGCCCAGGCTGGTCTCGAACTCGCAACAATCCTCCTGCCTCTGCCTCCTGAGTGCTGGGATTACAAGCATGTGCCACCACACCCAGCTTATTTGCCCATTTTTAAATTGGGCTATTTGTTTTCTTGCTCTTGAGGTTGAGTTCTTTATATATTTTGGCTATGAATCCCTGATCAGTTGTATGATCTGGAAATAGTTTCTCCCCTTCCACAGGTGTTCTCTTCGTACCGTTGCCATGCAGGAGCTTTTCCATTTGATGCAGTGTCACTTGTTCGTATTTGCTTTTTGTTGCCTGTGCATTTTATTCTCTCTGATGTCATTACAAAGAGAATTGGGTTGTTTTATTCTCAGGTTGTTCATTGCTAATGTCCCGGCATGGTTCTGAGTTTTGTGTACTGATGGTATATTCTGCTGAAATGTTTGCTCAGTTAGCAATTTGTTTTTACTCTTTAGCAGATGTCCTTGCTTTGCTTTTGATGTTAGGGGGAGAACTGTCAGTCTTTCACCATGAAGTATGATATTAGCTGCGAGGTATTTGTGGATGCCCTTTGTTAGGGTGAGGAGAGTCCCTGCTATTCCTAGCTTTGTGAGTGTTTTTCTTTAATCATGGAAAGGGAATGGCTTTTATTATGTGCTTTTCTGCACCTGATAAAATAATCATGTGGATGTTTCCATTTATTCTGTTGATACAGTGTATTATATAAATTTCTACATGCTGACCAAACTTTGCATTCCCAGAATAAATGCCACTTGTTCATGGTGTATAATCTTTCTGCCATTATTTCTTGAGGGCACAGATTTACTCTTACCTCTGTATTATCCAAAACACTCATAGAATGCTATCACTGGATCAAGAACTAATAGTATCATGTAATTATCATTATTACTATCATCATAAATATTAACATGGTCACAAAGTGGTGAAAGTCTGAATTGGGAGAATGCATTCCAAGATGAAACCTTATTTTAACCAATGATATAAAAGACATTATTGGCTATATGAAATTATTGTATTTCTCCTATGAGACATACATTTTGAATAATCCATGTATTCCTACACAATCTGTACATTCCTGGAAGAAGTTTTGCTTGGTTAAAATGCTCTAGTCCTTATTTTTAAATAAAACTTCTATTAAGTAAATACATACTTACAGAAAATACAGTCCTGTACTTATGTGAATGGACTTACCATTTGACTTAATGATGGTCTGAAAAGATATTTATCCAATTACTCTGTTTTTCACTTTTAGTGCAGTCTTCAGTACATAAGATATTCAACACATTATTCTAAAATGGGATTTGTAGAAGATTTTGCCCAAATGGAGGCCAATTGAAGTGTTCTAAGTACATTTAAGGTAGATTATGCTAAGCTATGGTGTTTAGGAGGTTAGGTGTATCAGATGCATTTTGGACCTAATATTTACAACTTACGTTTACTGGGACAGGATTATGTATTTCAATCTCCAGGGTAAAGAAAAAGCTAAACCACCCATATTGAAGATGCAAAGCATTACAGAACCTAAGGTGCACTCTGTGTTCCAACTTTGTTAATGCCCTCTGTGACCCAAAAGGGATACCTATTACCCCAGCTCCTAATACCACAGGTTAGCTTTGCCAGCTTTTAAAACTTTCTATGAAAGGCATAATAGGCCCATTCAACTCAATACTGCACATTTCTGTGAGATTCATCCTGTTGTATGCAGTTGTTGGATGTTCATTTTCTTTGGTTCATAATGTTATGTTATATGAACCTGCCATGATCAACAAACCTATTGCAACAGCACTGGGCACTTGAGGAGTGCTGGCTTAGGAATATGAATAGTGTTGTCCCGAGTATTCTTATACACATATCCTGGTTGGGTATGATTCTTTTCTGTTGGATGTATATCTAGGGTGGAACTGCCATTCCTAGGACTACTTTACTGGCTTATTTTCCTACTCATTGTAACAGGCATAACTACATTTTTAAAATGACTACTTATAGACTACTTGTATTTCTCATTCCAGAAATATGTAATTTTTAAAATAAATTAGCAAATGATGTCATACTTTATCCTGGAATTATCATTAGCAGTACTGTCAGGTACAATACCCACTAGCCATATAAGGTTATTAAACACCTGAAATGTGCTGAAAATGTAAATTGCCTAATAGGTTTCCCAGATTTATTTTTTGTCTTTTTTTTTTTTTTTTTTT